>CACKRE030001132.1:0-10489 GCA_902602495.3 Ectocarpus sp. CCAP 1310/34 | reverse complement strand
CCCCCCCCCCCCCCCCCCCCCTCGCTATGGGTCCCGAGGCAGCGAGGGGAAGAAAGGGATTTGGGTAGAAATGGCTTGAATGAAAGGTGTCTGCTGTGGGTAGACTGCACCCCCGATGTTACCTCTGCACCGCCATCCAGCGAGAGATTTTTTGAAAGAGTTTTGAAACTTGTTTGAATTTGCAATCGCTTGTGCCATCCTCCCACCCCCCTTCGATGTGTTTCGTCCTCCCCTGCGCTCCTCTGCACTGCTGTGTCAGAGGGAGACTACCGGCAGGTTCCCCAGTGTTTTCGTCATGCTCGGGCGTGCTGCTCGCGCTGCGGTGCGAAGCCCGGTGAAGGTGTGTGTCACACAGAGTTGGAATTGGCCCTTCCCATTTTTAATCGGAACACACGTGTGCACCTTTGCGCCCTCCTTGTTGCACGGTGCATGTTGTAACCCATTGGAGTACCATGNGTGTTTTCGTCATGCTCGGGCGTGCTGCTCGCGCTGCGGTGCGAAGCCCGGTGAAGGTGTGTGTCACACAGAGTTGGAATTGGCCCTTCCCATTTTTAATCGGAACACACGTGTGCACCTTTGCGCCCTCCTTGTTGCACGGTGCATGTTGTAACCCATTGGAGTACCATGGTATTAATTTGAGGATATTCCTGTTCTAACACCACGTAGACTATGTTGAATGCAGTCGACCCCTTGTGTCGGTTGTCATTGTCATTTGCGCGCCCGGAGATGTGTTCACGAGGATGTGGTCAACCGTCTGGGGTATAGGCGGACGAACGCACTGGCCCCCCATTACCCCTCTTGTACCTACCTAGTCTAGGGGGGGGGAAGGTGTACTGATAGTAACGCATGCCGTAGTCGTTAGACCATTGGCCTCGAATCCCTACAAAGCGGGACGGAGCACGCCGGGTTCTCACCGGACCAGGCTCTCACGTCACCACGCGCAAAGCGCCGCGAGGTATTCGGCGAGGTGCATGAAGGGTGCGGTGCATCCTGCTAAGGGTGTTCGGCATCGCGCGCTTGTTCCTTGCATATGGTTGACAGCTGCAAATGACTTGATCATTTATTTTCTGGTTTTCACTTGCTCTTTGCACGTTCAGAGACAGTTCTGAGCACTGTGGAACCAACTGCCTCGAAGGTGCTCGCCCAGTTGAACACAACGTGGTGCGATCATCCCCTTTGCGCGGAGTGAGGGTTCCATCACGGTTACCGCAAAAAAAAAAAACGGCAGTAAAACAAAGCGGTAACCTGGTTGTCGAGCTCACGAAGCGATCGACTTGTTTACAACGTCGTTGCCAAGCGACGAAAACCTCCGGGGGTATCGGGGGGAGGGTATAGTAAACGATACAGGGATCGACACTCACCATCTTTGTTGCCTTGCTATTTGCGTGGTGCCCGCTTTCCCTTCCAACAACCAGCGAAACATTGCCGGCATCGATAGAGATCGGCGTCTTGTTGGTGGTATATCTCGAAGACCTAAGTTGTTTCCTTCGACGCCGGGCGAGACCGGTCTATGCCCCCACGCCACCGCTCAAGACTTTTTTATCTCCCTTTTCCCCTGCCCAAACACGTTCTCATTCCTTCGAAAGAGATCGACGCGAAGATCCGCGAAGGTCGTCCGTCGTGTTGAAACCCATCGTTATGTACCGCATATGACACAAGATAACACACCCCCTGGACCGATTTTCAGATCTGATTTCTCAACAACAGAAAGAGTCACGGCGCCGAAAACGGCGGCGTTGGGACCGCCTCGTCGAAAGCTTTCCAAAAATGTATCGTTTCGTTCATGCATCCTCTTGGTCGTGGAGTAATCTAGCGTTGAAAATTGGTCCAGGGGGTGTGTTATCTTGTGTCATATACGGTATGCATGTCGCCCTTAGCATTGATTTTGCGTGTTGACGAATTGCCTTCACCCTTTCCCTCTCGNTGATTTCTCAACAACAGAAAGAGTCACGGCGCCGAAAACGGCGGCGTTGGGACCGCCTCGTCGAAAGCTTTCCAAAAATGTATCGTTTCGTTCATGCATCCTCTTGGTCGTGGAGTAATCTAGCGTTGAAAATTGGTCCAGGGGGTGTGTTATCTTGTGTCATATACGGTATGCATGTCGCCCTTAGCATTGATTTTGCGTGTNTGATTTTGCGTTTTGACGAATTGCCTTCACCCTTTCCCTCCCTCTTTGCTCTATAAAAAACGTCCTCAGGTCGTGGGGATGGATGGGGGACACCTCAAGGGAGAGTGGAACGGGATGATGCTGACGCTGACGTGCAAGGACGCCCACAACGAGATGATCAACGTGGCGACGGTGATCGGACCCAAGGAGGACACGTCCCTCTACAAGACATTGCTGCGCAACTGCAAGAACCCGAAGATGAGGGACCTGCTGGAAGACTCGAAGACAACCTTCTTCACGGACCAGCACAAGGGGGCGACCTGTGCGCTGCGGAGAGAGGCCCCGCTGGCGCAGCACCGGTACTGCTTGAGGCACCTCATCCTGAACTTAGAGGAGAAGATTGGCAGCGTGAGTAAAAGTATGATGTTATGTGTTCGAGACGTTGTTGACGAGTGGGGAATGGCTGGGATGTGTGTTAAGAAGCGGGGGGTGGGTGTCTGTGATGTACATTATCAGGCAATTCTTAGGTGTTGTCAGATGTGAGATTTGGTGTTGTCTTGGTTAATCCCTTGCCTTCTCCNTGAGTAAAAGTATGATGTTATGTGTTCGAGACGTTGTTGACGAGTGGGGAATGGCTGGGATGTGTGTTAAGAAGCGGGGGGTGGGTGTCTGTGATGTACATTATCAGGCAATTCTTAGGTGTTGTCAGATGTGAGATTTGGTGTTGTCTTGGTTAATCCCTTGCCTTCTCCAAAACCCGGTACGAGTGGTTGGGGTTCGGGGCGGTGTTCTTGAAGCGCTCGCTGAGCTGTTTTCCTCTCCTTTCTTTCTCCCCCCCCCAAAAAAAAAATATACCCGGACAGAGTGTAGCATGTACGTGCTGCTGGGATATCTGATCCCTACGGATCGACAGCAGTCACTGTGAGAACGAGGCGGTTGGGAAAAAAGGATACTCAGGCGCCCCCCCCCCATTTTTACGCCATGTCGTACACACCCGCGCTTGTTCAGCTCACCACGACATCGTCATCTGTATTGCCGCCAGGAGCGTACCACGAGATGCGCCAACCGAATCTATGTAGCGTTTGTATCATGTGCCACGCACGATTGTCCCAGCTGTGCAGCCGTCGATATGTGTAAGGTGAGCAAGTCCATGGCAAGTCCATGGCAATCATTCAAATTCTCAGGCACGCTTACACACCAAAATCTCCTCGACTAGCTGCACCCAAGTAGCAAGTTGTTCACTCGGGAAGAAACCCCGCAAGATGCGGCGCGATGCGTTTGGTGGGGTGTGAGTACCGCCTCTGGACGTCCATGGCAGAGGCCTCCAGCTTCGACAAGTCCATGTCACGGTATCTATATTTTGGAGAAGTAACCCAGAGGATGTCAACAACGCCGAAGAAACAGATTGAGCCCCACCTACCTCTTTTTAGGTACTGCTCAGCCAGTCCTTAATCATGTGTGTGCGGGGCTTGTGTTTAGTCCATTGGCTTCGTTATTTTGCGCTAGCCGTGGACTTGACGTTCTGTATTGCTGCATTGGGTGTCGGCAGGTACAGGCGCCACTGCTGTTGATGCACTTGCCGATGCGCTGCGACTCCCTTGAGTGCGTTACTGCTCCATTTTGTTGTGTTTGAGTAGCCCCTCTTAGTTTTGTCCCTTCTCCCTCGTTTGCCCGTGCCCCTTCTCCTCATGTTTAAACTTGTCTGCCCAGAATGCCAACTCATGGGTATTCTTCGCCGCCAGAGCTCCCACGAAGAAACAATGCGAGGACATCCTGAAACAGCACGTTCTACCGAGCAAGCCTCGCGCCTATGTCCAGATCATTGACGATGATTGGAAGTGGCATGAGTGGGCTTCCTCTGGTGGGCCCCGACACCACACTCAAAGACGTTGTCACGAACAACCTTTCGGAGCAAACCAATTCGGCGGCTGGTGTCGAGGTAAGGCTACTCGTCGCACGAAGTACTTCTTCTGTAGCTGCCGGGATCGGTTTTGCAAAAACGAAAGTACCAATATGCCAGGACGATGTTCGTTCCGTTTGTTGTGCACCATGTATGATCGGTAGCAGTATTGGTCGGACAACGAGCCGCGAAGACTCGAACACGTTACTGTAGATTCCATGTCAGGGACACCCACCCACTCGTTGGGAGGCAAGCACACCCTGCGTAGCAGTGAAGAGACCGATAGTAGTTGTTTTTTCAGAAAAGAACCTGAATACAAGGCTTTTTCGCTGATGTAAAATGGACACGAATGTACACGTGCGCCTCCCACGACCCCTCCACTGCACCCCCCGCGCTCCCGCGCATTATTGCTCGAGTTGTGGGTGAACCCCTACCCTGTTTTGGTGATTCTCTTGTACCAATGCGACGCCCCGTGTCGACCACAGCAAGTAAGCGAGTATGGTTGGTTTCGTTCCAAACGTAGCTTGATCATGTTGCAACTTATTCGGCGATGACTTCTCACAGGCTAGGAAGCCACCGCCATTGGAGCTGATGAGGAGCATCCTCGCTGATACCGCCAAGAAGTTCTCCCACCGTTCCACCCTCGGCAATGGCACATGGACACTCTATGCTGCCGCGACGTTCGAATATCAGAGGGAGAAGTCCGCCGGGTAAGTGACAAGAGTGGAGAATGAACGGCCGCGTCTGGGTTTTTCTGTGTATGGGTACGTCTTGTTTGTGGTNTCGGTACGTCCTCTTGTGGATTCGAAGAGACAACCTAGTTCCTGGAGGACTCTCCTGTACTTGCACGGACGGGTGGTGGGTTGCCAACGGATGGGTGTTCCATGACATGTTTAAAGGTGCACGCACGCCGCCGAGATTCACATGTACTCACATGCAAGCCTTTGCCACGCGACGTTCATTATTCCAGGCTCGTCGCCTCCCCCACGGGCCACCAGTTCTACACGGTCGAGAACACCAACCTCGCCTCCCCCAACACCTGTGGCAACAGGGTCCTGCTGAGGTGGGGCGAGCCGGCGCAGAAAACGGAGTGGTCCTGCACATGCGGGTTCCCCGCGAGATTCCAGATCCCTTGTTGCGACGTCATTGCCGTGGCTAGAGGTAAGCGATGTACCTAGTGGGAACGCAGTAGTCTTGTGNGCCACGCGACGTTCATTATTCCAGGCTCGTCGCCTCCCCCACGGGCAACCAGTTCTACACGGTCGAGAACACCAACCTCGCCACCCTCAACACCCGCGGCAACAGGGTCCTGCTGAGGTGGGGCGAGCCGGGGCAGATGACGGAGTGGTCCTGCACATGCGGGTTCCCCGCGAGATTCCAGATCCCTTGTTGCGACGTCATTGCCGTGGCTAGAGGTAAGCGATGTACCTAGTGGGAACNACGGCAAACCTTTTTCTGCGCTGCATGCTCTGTCTCTGTCCTCTTGTCATTGTGGCGGGTCTTTTGTTTTCTGTGTGTCTGTTCATTTTTCTTGTTTCCTGCGTGGTTTTGTTTTTTGTTTTTTTTTATCTCTTTTGTCCTGTCTTCCCCGGATAGTGTATTTTCTTTATCTTTGTGGAGTACCAAGATTGAATCAGGGGATGTACTACAATGTCTGGCCTGTGATTATACCTTTTTTTTGGCAGCGTAGCCTGTGACCACAGGAATCGCTCGGTCAAGTGTTTGATGACACAAGAAATAAGCGGTCTACGTTCTCGTACTTCCGTNTGTCCTCTTGTCATTGTGGCGGGTCTTTTGTTTTCTGTGTGTCTGTTCATATTAGTTGTTTCCTGCATGGTTTTGTTTCTTGTTTTTTTATCTCTTTTGTTCTGTCTTCCCCGGATAGTGTATTTTCTCCATCTTTGTGGAGTACCAAGATTGAATCAGGGGATGAACCACAATATCTGGCCTGTGATTATACCTTCTTTTAGGCAGTGTAGCCTGTGACCACGGGAATCGCTCGGTCAAGTGTTTGATGACACAAGAAATAAGCGGTCTACGTTCTCGTACTTCCGTTTGAACGAACTAGGACCCTTTCTCGAAAGCGATTCACACACCCGCACCCGCAACGGCAGCTTCGAGGTCGTGGTCACATGCGGTGCTTCGGCCACAACACGTGAAAGCCAAAGTCTAACCGATGCCAATATGTCTAATGTATTCCTTCTGATGCTCCATGATTGGAAAACAGGTGGCACGGTACTCTGCTTTCGGTCAGTCCGCCGTCGCGCGTCAGTATCCCTTTCGGTCGCGGTCGGCAGAAACTGACCACACTTTATCACTGCTGTCATTTCCCTCTTCTGTCATTGTTCATGTCGCTCCCTCCTTCAATACACGCAGAGGAGGACAAGATGGACGCTGTCATAACCCTCATGAACCCGGCCTATCGCCTCAAATACCACCGCCAGACCTACGGCGACGACGCGTACAAGGTCATGCTGCCTANTGTCTAATGTATTCCTTCTGATGCTCCATGATTGGAAAACAGGTGGCACGGTACTCTGCTTTCGGTCAGTCCGCCGTCGCGCGTCAGTATCCCTTTCGGTCGCGGTCGGCAGAAACTGACCACACTTTATCACTGCTGTCATTTCCCTCTTCTGTCATTGTTCATGTCGCTCCCTCCTTCAATACACGCAGAGGAGGACAAGATGGACGCTGTCATAACCCTCATGAACCCGGCCTATCGCCTCAAATACCACCGCCAGACCTACGGCGACGACGCGTACAAGGTCATGCTGCCTATGGCGTCCACGCTGGAGGAAGATGACACCCTGCTACCTCCTCTCCCCGTGAATGGTCAGGCCGGCGCTCCCAAGAAACTCGGGCCGAAAATGTTCAAGGGGATCGCGGGGCGCGGGGACAAGTACGCTTCGTCGTCGTTCAACACGCGAGTTTCTGAACTCGCCGNATGACCCTCATGAACCCGGCCTATCGCCTCAAATACCACCGCCAGACCTACGGCGACGACGCGTACAAGGTCATGCTGCCTATGGCGTCCACGCTGGAGGAAGATGACACCCTGCTACCTCCTCTCCCCGTGAATGGTCAGGCCGGCGCTCCCAAGAAACTCGGGCCGAAAATGTTCAAGGGGATCGCGGGGCGCGGGGACAAGTACGCTTCGTCGTCGTTCAACACGCGAGTTTCTGAACTCGCCGCGGCTGCATCCGGAACCACGGCGGCTCCCTCTCTGTCGCAGGGGGGTGCCACAGCGACTCCCTCTTCGTCACAGCGGGGGCGTGCGGGCGGATCGGTCACGGTCGGGGGCATGGTGATCAGTTTGACACGCCAAGTGCCGCCCGCCGAATGACGACGTGTGTTGCCGTTTTTTTACGTGCCATGTACTACGCGATATTTTATTTTCGCGCCGTGCACTCCCCGGTGAAGAATCGGGGATCGCGGGCCTTGACATTCATCTAGCCGACGACCAAATGGGTGATGACGATGGTGAATAATGGTGGGCAGGGAGGTTTTTAGGATCTTTGATACTTTCGTCTTTGTTTCTTTGGCTTTCGTGTTCCATGCGGTACGTTGGTTAAGTTCAATGNCGACGTGTGTTGCCGTTTTTTACGTGCCATGTACTACGCGATATTTTATTATCGTGCCGTGCACTCCCCGGTGAAGAATCGGGGATCGCTGGCCTTGACATTCATCTAGCCGACGACCAAATGGGTGATGACGATGGTGAATAATGGTGGGCAGGGAGGTTTTTAGGATCTTTGATACTTTCGTCTTTGTTTCTTTGGCTTTCGTGTTCCATGCGGTACGTTGGTTAAGTTCAATGAAGGCGCAAGCGAGTGTGCTTACCCTTTCGCTTTGCATCGTTGATTTGTAGCACACACCCTCTGCTGAGTAGGAACTTCCGGGGTACACGTTGCTGCTACACAGGGGAAGAAAACGAGCGTGTCGTGTTCAGATGTAGAGGTCGGAACCCGTATTCTGGTGTGGCACTCGAGTCCTTGCGAGGGAGGGGGCGAGGGGGGCGGGGCCACCACTTTCCTTGAAGAGATGAGAGTGATCCCAAGATTATGTTTGGTTTATTCCGACTTCATTCCTATCGTAATGTAGCTAGCTGTCGATTCGCATTTTTCTGCGGAAACCGACGCGTAAGTGTTGAATCAAGACGAAGTAACTGCTGTGTTGCCACATCGCCAAATTCACACAATGTACGATCGAATACCTAGTCTAATGTGCTCAAAATGTCATTCATGCATGATCGATACTTTTCTGAGGATTCCTGAAAAAGACCTACGCAGCATGCAGCCTTCTCTCCCGCGTAAAACACCTGTATGATCTTATCTGTATTGTTAATTGAGCTACACCACAATTCTATCGTAAAGATAACATCTACCTCTACTCTACAGTGTTGGTGACGACGCGAGGCATTGAGCCTGGGACCGAGTCGACCGAATTGAACGTTGACGGTTGTTGGTGCACGCCACCGCCGTGCGGTCGATTAACACCCAAACATGCACGTACGGGAAGAAGACGGAAATACACAGCACCTGGCACAGCCAAACAGGTATGCATAATGGCCGTAGCTCCGTGCTCCTAGCTCCCTGGTAAAATCCCTTCCTTGCGGAGCAGCGCGTCCGCGGAACAGCGCAGAGGGTGTGTGGTTGGGGAAGAGAGACAACACTGAATGGGTCGGCAATATGTGTGCATCATGTCTGTAGCTACCAACAGCGAGCTGCTATCATGTCCCACCTTGGAGTCACACTCTGCTATATCTTGCGAGGATTACATCCACACCACCAGCATTCCCATGAGGAAGGAGGATCCGATCGCTATTAGGTCGCCAATTGCGGGTGTTGCGCCTACTGCTGTGTGCCCGTTGGCAATTTCACCAGTCACTCTAATTTGACGTATTTATCGACTCGTGGGCCCGCGCCCCTCTCCTAGATAGAGGGGGTCGAACTCGCTCTATCCGTGAGTTAGCTCGCTGTGGTGCTCGTACATTATTATGTTAGTAAAGAGAGACAAGACGGGCACGACCTGCTTCATGCTTCCGAGGCACAGCAGCATAGCAGCACAGCAGCACCAGCAGCAGCAGCAGAACACCGCGGTTGGTTTCGCCGCGATCTACGGAGGAGGCTGTCGGAGATTGGTATCCTTGGAGGCAATGTGCCCGTCAACAAGCGTTGGTGGTTTGTGTGGCTACTGTGGGGTATGTTGTTGTTGTTGTTGTCTTCACATTTAAAAACCGTTCCGATCTCTCTCTCCCCAGTGCCTTCGTATGTCCGTACTGATACAACACTCGACGCGGTCGATTCCCGTGGTCGCAGGCTAACTTATACCCTAAAATGGCACACTCAAATAAAATGGCCCCGAGGGGTTCGCGAGTCAAAAGAAATCAACGACAGATATTCTGGAGTCCTCCACTCCCTCTGCGCGCTATGCGAGGTAACAACTGAGACTAGGGGTCACCATCACGGGCCGGAGAGAATGAGATACACCCCCTTGGTTCAATCTTGGTACTTCACTACGCAAGCGGAAACAAGGCCATCTGGCACAGAAAAAGAGAGAATAAGAGAACAGAGAAAAAGAGAAGAAAATAAACGGAAACAGTAATTTGTTTCGATGTCTTTTTTCAGGCTGTCTTTTTTTCAAAAAAGAGACGACCCAAAAAATGATAACAAAAAAAAAAGATGACCCCTGTGTTACAACGTCATTTTCTCAAGGTTGGGTTTCGTGATGATTTTCACTGGCGTTCGGCGTGCGGGAGCGAACTGATTTTTGAATTTCCGCCTTCACCCCATGCCACAGACCGCGCACAGCACGAAACACAACGCCCCTCTGCACCAGCTCCTTGCACTCAGCCACATCCCGTAAAGCAGACCATGGATGCTATGAAACTAGATGGCGTACAGTCTCTCCCGCTGGAGTTCAACTCGTACGCCGAGACAGTGATTTCGATGCTGCGGGACAGGAGCTCCGGCCTGACGGACGCCAAGTTGCTGAAGCACCTCCAGAACGTGTGCATCGTGTACGCGTGCTTGGCGGTCAAGCGCAACGCCGGGATTGTCTCCACACAGGCCAAGCACGCGGCATCGGCGCAGGGGTACAAGGACATCGCTGTCCCTGGCTTCTCAAGTGGCTCCAGGAAGACTTGGACAAGGAGGGTTTCTTCTTGCAGCCGTGGCTCACGTTCGAGGTCATGGGGAATGCATGGGGAAGACGTCGATGAAGGGAGGTAAGACACAACCAACGCGGGAGAGAGGCAGGTTTCGAGTGCGAAGACAACCGTCTTGAGGGAGAGGGACTGGGTGCGAGTGTGTACCTGACCCTCTGCGCCTTCATGATGTGCTGTTGAAAATGACATGCTCTACGTAGGGTGTGGGGTATTTGGTCCGGCTAAAGGTTGTTTTTAGGTTGCAGGCAGGCCACGACGGGCTGCTATTCGATATACTCGTAGCATAGCATGCGGGTGGTATATTGCGTATACATAT
>CACKRE030001130.1:23265-41756 GCA_902602495.3 Ectocarpus sp. CCAP 1310/34 | reverse complement strand
CTTCGCCCGCGATTAATTCCCCTAGTAGCGAAGCTCCCCCTGTGTCTTCTCCAGCGGATGAGTTCACCGATGAGGGAAAGCAGGAAGGGCCGGAGACAGGGGAGGCAGAATCGGCGGGTCCGGGAGGGCAGGAGGTAGAATCGGAGTCATTTTCCCCGCTACGTACGTACCATCTAATCGTCGTGCGCGGCATGAGCTTGTTAGTTACAACACTGCTGCAAATGATAACTTTGAACTTAAAAGTGGCAGAACCCGTGCGCAAACTCGGGCCGTAAACCAGCAGAGCGTATCCGGTCTCATGGCCACTCGAGGACCTATTTCCGCATCTGAAATTGTAGAAGCACTCTCAGTGGAGCAGAGAGCGTCTGACACTATGGAACTGCCGAGAGAGCTCATTCAGGATGTAGAGACAGAGCCTGGTAGCTACCGAGAAGCCCGCCAGTTAAAGCATACCGTGATTTGGGACAAATCCATGTCTACAGAGTTTGAAGGCTTGTTAAGAGCAGGAATGTTCGCGTTAGCAGTAAAGGCCCCGATGGGCTGTAACGTGATAGATGCTAGATGGGTCTATACATGGAGAGCAGACAAAACAGGCAAGATAGTGAAGGCCAAGGCTAGGCTTGTAGCGAAGGGCGTCAAGCAGAAGAATTGTGTGGATTATCTTGAGACTTTCTCGCCTACTGCAAATGCTGCATCAATTCGTTTGTTGGTAGCATTGGCGTGCAAGTATGATTTGGAATTTCTCCACTTTGACATTGAGCAAGCGTTTGTTCAGTCGGAATTGGATCATGAGGTGTTCACGAAGTTGCCTCCTGGCTGCGAGTCGATGTCAGGAAAGGTCGTCCGTTTAGACAAGAGTTTGGATGGACTCAGGCAGGCATGTAGAACATTTCTCAAGAGATTTGTGTCGGACCTGAAGAGGATTAGTGTCGAACAATCTCCATCTGACCCGTGTGTTCTGCGTTTCATGATGAGAAACGAGGTGATGGGTATGATCGCGATTCATGTGGATGACTTTCTGGATGGAGGAATTGAGAGTCTTGCCAAGATAGTTGTGCAAGCGCTAGGTGACTCTTTTCACACGAAGAATTTTGGCGAGGTCAATTTCTTTCATGGTTGCGCATTTAGTCGCGACCGCGAGGCTACCAAGATTGAGATGTCTCAAGAACGTTGCGTCAGGAGTGTTCTCGAGATATTCAATATTTGTCGCACCAGCTCGACCCTGCTCCCCCTGCTAGTGTTTACAGGTCAGTGATGGAGCAGGAGGCAGGGGATGTGCCGTTCCGAGAGGTGGTGGGGAGCCTGATGTGGGTCGCCAACCAGACGAGGCCCGACATCTCAAATGCTGTGCGGGCGGTGGCGAGGCACTCTCACGAGCCAAAGAAAAGCCACTGGAAGGCGGCCCAGAAGATTCTGAATTATCTTCTGGAGACGGCACATTAAGTTTTGAAGGACAAGCAGGACACTATGGTAGACGTAGGTACGTTGGTGTACGTAGACGCAGACTTCGCCAGTAAGGCCACTGGCCGTAGATCAGTTTCGGGAGCATTAGTTCTTGTAGCTGACTGTCTTGTTGCTTAGATTTCTAGGACGCAGAAATGTGTCACACTTTCAACAACTGAAGCAGAGCATGTTGCGATGGGTGACGGTGTAAAAGAGGCTCTGTTTGTCAACGGAATGCTCGAGTTCTTGAGGCCTAGTGATAGAATCGGTAAGATTTAGGTACTAGAGAACAACGAGGGTGTGATTGCACTTGCTGAGAATCAACTCAGTTCGTGTAACAGTAAGCACATTGACGTGAGGCACCACTTTTTCAGAAATTTGACAGAGGAGGGAGTGTTGGAAATCAGGCATGTCTCTAGCGAAGGACAGCATGCGGACATCCTGACGAGGCTCTGCCGAGAGATCTTTTTGAAGTTCATCGTAATTTTGCTCTAGGTTTGATTTCTGAGAAGTAGTCTACAGACCTGAGTTGTGTTTTATTTTGGTTGTTGTTGTTCTGATATATATTTGATCTGGTCGAGACAACAGCCCCAAGGGAGGGTGTTCGTGATAGTTGCTGCTGTGTGTGTCGACAGAGTGACGTAGAACAACTTGATTGGACAGTTGCATTGCGGGAGTGTCTGCGTTGAAGATCGTTGAGTAGCCACATATTATCAGAACAGCAAGGAACGTTCTGTGGGAATGTTCTTCGTGGATGGTGCATTACCCCGAGTGTGTTTCTTGTGGATAGTGCATCAGTCAGAGGGTTCATGGTACGTTGTGATGTACGTTAGCCCCTGTCTGTTGAGTCTTTGTGTTCCAATATCATTGTGTTCTGCTTTTGTGCGTTGGTCGAGCGACACGGGTGGTGGCTGCGGTGCTGCGGTGCTGTGGTGCTCCCCACCCTTGCTCACTTCACCTTTTGACCTGTTCTCCTTGTCCAAGGTCTCAACAATAAAACATATTTTCCCCAGAAGCCACGAGTTTACCAACATACACTGCGTCGTGTGGTCACACAGGGGCTCTGGTGATCATGTTCTCGGGCCAATGGACAAGAAAACAGACCTCCGACCGCGAGCATTACACGTTGGAGTTCGTGAGGGACACGTTTACCGGTCGGAGCTCGACGGGCCCTGGAGGGACAGGTTTGGATCACCTTTGGACGTGGCCATCGAGCATAGTGTCAGAACCCAGCGTAGATTCCGTCGGACTGCCGAGGCGATCGAAGAGAAAGAGGAACCGGACACCACTGAGTGCGGAAGCAAGGCCTTTTCGTGTGTCGCTGATATTGTGAGCGATCTCGTGGCCATCAACCAATCAGAGGTGGAGAACGGCCACCAACAGGCAGCACGGAAAAAGCGGAAGCGTGGAAAAACAACATCAGAGTTCAACATGTGGCACGCGCCGCCGGGAACGGCTCTCGACGAGCTGATGCTCCACTTGCACCTCGTTCGAGTCTCTGCAGGGGTAGAATTTCCAGCTTCAGCCACTAGGACTCCCTGTCGGTGCCGGCACACGGTAGAACCATCCGAACGTGGTGCAGCGCGAGCATGGGCGGACTCGATCCTGGTGAGTTCGAGCCCGACCAAGCGACAAGATTGATCGAGCTGCACAATGAGCTGGGTCTGAGGTTTCACCACGGCGTATTAGACTTGAGAGTGTCGAGCCAGTATAGCCAGTCCCTCCTCGCCCTTCTCGAGGTATGCTGGCGGGGACCAATCGTCGGCGCCGAGGAAGTGTCGGGGTTAGGGTTAGGGTTAGGGTCGGAAGATTGGCAGNGCCCGACCAAGCGACAAGATTGATCGAGCTGCACAATGAGCTGGGTCTGAGGTTTCACCACGGCGTATTAGACTTGAGAGTGTCGAGCCAGTATAGCCAGTCCCTCCTCGCCCTTCTCGAGGTATGCTGGCGGGGACCAATCGCCGGTGCCGAGGAAGTGTCGGGGACTTTTTACGGGCCGGAAGATTGGCAGTGTGACATCAATGGGGCACACACTGCGGTCCTTATGAGCATGGAGGTAGTACCCGTTTTCGGCCACGTGGATGAGGTGGAGGAGTACGATGACCACGACATTGAGGATTGGACCCTGTACAGTATAGAACTGGATGCACTCGGCAAACCCGACGCATTCTTTGACGCGGATGTGACACGAGTCTTCGGCCGAAACTACAAGCGTTAATTCGATCTCGTCGACACTGTTGCTCGCCATAGAGGTACCCACTTCGTGCGGCCGTCGAGGATAGTCAGCATGTGTCACATACCCACCCTGGCGAAAGACCTGCTCGCGCATGAGTTGGGTGATCCCCTACAGGATGCAGACTGTGCCCGCAAATTCGAAAAAGGAATATTCGTGCGGGCCAGTGGCATGTTGCAGCAGAGATACGCAGACAGGATAGACACTGTCATGGTTACGGGCTGTGACGAGGCTTTCGCTGTGGGCGGCATAATTGTGCCTGTCCTAGGANCTCGCCATAGAGGTACCCACTTCGTGCGGCCGTCGAGGATAGTCAGCATGTGTCACATACCCACCCTGGCGAAAGACCTGCTCGCGCATGAGTTGGGTGATCCCCTACAGGATGCAGACTGTGCCCGCAAATTCGAAAAAGGGATATTCGTGCGGGCCAGTGGCATGTTGCAGCAGAGATACGCAGACAGGATAGACACTGTCATGGTTACGGGCTGTGACGAGGCTTTCGCTGTGGGCGGCATAATTGTGCCTGTCCTAGGAGAGGTCGATCGCGTGAAGGCTGAACTTCGGACGGGACAGGAGAAGCTTGGGATCGAGTCACTTCGCACCGGTGATGCATACCTTTGTTTGGATGCGGAACGAACATGGTACAGAGATGGTTTCTGGGCGTTGGGTGCGCTCATTCTTGACGAAACTCGATTGCGAGTGTTGGAGGCGAGGAACGCTCTCGAATCTTGCGGCGCGTCTGGCTTTAGCTACCAGTGTGACGCGGTATTCTTCAGGGGATCTTCGTCGGTGCAAGAGAAGATGAGACTTCGCTTCAGGGATTTGTTTAAAGGCGACGAAACAAAAACTCCCGGCACTCTAAGTTCGAACCAGCCTTGAAGAATCCGCTGTATGATGAGAGGCGGGTGTTCGGTGGCATCAAAGCCAATATATCGCTAGACGCGTTACCTCGAGCAATGAGGCGAATTCCTTGCCCACCGTAACACCGTCTGCGGGTCATTCCTCTGTGGGATGGCATCGATGAAAGCTTCAGTTCGATGGAACATGTTCACGACGCCTGGCGTTCTCTCGAGAAGAACGCCAAGCGCAACCTGTGGCCGGAGATATGCGGGGCCGAGTCGCCATCAAAACTAGAAAGTTAATCCGCGCCCACATGCTCCAACAAGGTTCAAGGCTTGTGTGTGCGGTGACGGGAGAACACGGGGGGGCGGGGAAGAGTTACTGCGCTACCCGTGCTGCAACGGCCATCTTCAAAACTGGGCTCGTCTTAACCCCCACCAATAGTCTGAGAACGTTCTTCATAGACATGCCATGCGGGTGGAGTGTAAAGACCGCCGATCACCAGCTCGGTTTCTACCTGGGGGATGGTTCTCACGGGAGGAAAACGACGAGGTCGATACGAACGCTCAAGGTTGACGAAATCATCATCGAAGAAGCTGCTTATACGCCTCTCCGGAACTTAAGCATGATTCTGGCTGCTGCTCATAGCAGCGGCACCCACGTGATAGGGACATACGACACGCACCAACTCCAACCCGTGTGCGATAGCAGCGGCATGTCAATTAGCAAGGACAACGTCGACAGGAGCGTCATCCTCGAAAAATCCTTCCCCATATGCTTTCACGTCTTCGCGCGCAAGCGGGATAAAATTGTCGAAGAACAGGTGGAGATGGATGACGGCCTCTTGTACATTCTGGCTGCAGGAGACGACAGTCACGAGGCGCAAACTCAAGCCATTGAGAGGTTTGGTGGTGAATTCCCAACGGCTAGCGACCCCAGCCCTTCAATTTTTCACCTCGCTTACACTACAGACTGTGCTCGATTCCACGCCTTTCGAGGGTTGCTGGGGTGCGACGAAGCCGGTGGCTGGGATGGGCTGGGGCGTCAAACAGTTGTAGGTGCTCAATACCGGGACCTCGGGAACCTGGGCAGGGTCCACAAGAATCACACCTACAACATCATCCGATCCTCAGCAGATGAGGTCGTTGTCGCAAGCGCTTTTGACGGGGCCGTCAGTCTGGAGGAGACGTCACTCTGTCGAGTAGAGACAGGAAACTTGTTTGACCCCCCGGGGTCATGTACAGTACACGCGGTCCAGGGTCGAAAGGTCGAGGGAACGTTGATCATCCACCAAGCCCGGCATCCTCACGCCGAGGTGCACTGGCTGTATACGGCGGTCAGTCGAGCGACAGGACCCTCAAACGTCAGGGTCATAGACGACATTCATCGCAGCGAGAGCGACATGCCCGGTCGGGTGAGGACATCGTGGGTTTCTAGGAAGGTCTCGAGCTACGTCTATGCCGACGTTACGGCCGGGCGTCTTGGACCAGAAGAGGGTGGAAGGCACAGAGAAGCCCTTGTTCAAGAACTCCTGAACTCTTACGGAGGTAGATGCAACCTATGCACCTGTGAGATTATCTGGGCCATTTTCAGTGAACGGCACCCAATGCTCGATCGCCTCGACTGCTCGCTGCCCAACACGGCGGAAAATGTGGACGTGAAGTGCCTAAGGTGCAATCGCGCTCGTGGTAGCCTGAGCAGAGGGCGCACAAAAAAGAAGAAAGTAGATGGTAGTGGGAAGGATGAGAGGTAGCCCTATTGTAAGGAAATATGGAGGATATTATGTGTGTCGTTGTTATAGTGTTCAAAATGGACAAAAAGATCTCAATGTGCGCCAAATAGTTGGAGGAACACGAGAATCCTTGGAGGAACACGAGAGTTCTAGAGGTTCTGAGGAAGCTACACCCTGGCTCTTCAAACAAGAACTTCGCAAGGGTTTGGGAAGTGTGGATACAAAATTCGGCGCCGGGCACAACGCAGGTCCCGTCAACATAGAAATCCGGCAATTGCTCGTCCTTATCAAGAAGAAGACATCCACGGCAAAGAAGGCGAAGATGCGGAAGGGATACCTGAAACAGCTACAGACGGCCTGGGATCGCGTTGTGTCATTCGGGAAATTAGACCTTCCCTGAAAGTAGTCGGCCCGGCGCGCGATACACTCGCGGAAGGTGGATTTCACAGGACTCGCCGATAATGACGACCTCTTTAGGAAGGTGCGCTTGCTACTGCCCTACGTCTCCCGGTTAGAGCTCACGCCGGAGGAGAAAAGCATGCCGAGAATAGAACGCCAGGAGTATTGGTGATGTAGCGGCAGTGTGTATCGGTTGAACTGCTGCTGTAGATCATCTGATTGGATGTTTTGAATATCAGAACTGTCTGTCTGTGTAGTTCCAGAGAAAGTTCCTTGTGGAAGTTATACTGTTCGGAGTTGGATCAGCAGATAGTCAGTAGGGTGCACGTTAGGTGCACGTTAGGTGCACGTTGTGTGGACGTTGCATGGATGTGGCACGTGGGATGATTACCCTCAACAGGAATTGTTCTAGTTCGGTTGTAGGGATCGGAACATTACGTTGTTGGAACGTTGCGAGTAGTATATTGTTCCGATAGTGTTTGTGTTGGCGTGTTGATCGTTGGCTGGGGTGCTGGGAGCACACGAGCTAGCCCCCACACGCTGTCACTCCACTTTGCCTACCTGTCTCAGAGGGCAGTTTCTCAATAATACAACATCTTTCTCCAAGAGCCAAGGGTTTACCAACACGCTATAGCGTTGGTGTCTACTGCTCCGTCGTCCCCTAGGACTGCACTAGACTGCTGTACGAGAAAGGCCTGATCAACCTGTCTCATCATGGCTGAACCGGGGACACCTGCGGGTGGCCAAAGTCAGGGTAATCCGCAGGATGTTGGTGAGAGGATGGGTTCCCTAGAGACGCAGTTGTCCCAACTTACGACTCTAGTCACGTCGCTTGTTGATCAACAGAAGGAGCAAGTGGAGTCCTCTGTGTCGGCTGCCGCGCCGGGAGGCGGCGGAACAGAGTATGCTGGTGGTACGCATTCTTCCGATGATGCTACCGGCAGGACCGCGGGAGGCACGGGCGGCGATGCCCAAGGCCTTGGCGTGTCCAGCATGGGGGTTGGGAGTAGTAGCCTTGTTGGCTCAGGCTTGAACCCTGATGTATTCGCTGTTAATCGTTCCTCTGCTGGTGCTGCAAGCTTTGGTTCGATTGGAATTGGAAGTGGGGCTGCTGTAGGCCAGTCTTCTTTCGTTTCCGGGACTGTAGGTGGGGCTTTTCGTAGCCAGTCCTCTGTTCCTCCCGCACCTACTCCGTCGAGCAGGTGGTGGGAAAGTGTCGCCAGTGGAAACACACTGATTCCTGGGGCTGGCACTGATGCAGGAGAGAAATTGGGTGGGGGTCCTTTTAAAGTTCCCAAGGCTCCTGTTTTTGACTGGACAGATATGTCGTACCCCTCATGGTCGCAGAACTTTCTGCTGAGTGCCCGGCACCACAATCTGATTGAAGCGTTTGTTTCTGAGACTGAAATCCCGATTGCTGACATTAGTTTTGATTTGACCCCCTGGGTCGAGAAAGGCTTCAGTGTGGGTGTGCTTCGCCAGGCTGAAATGGGCTGGTGGTTTCTTTTCGACTGTTTAAAGAAAGATAGTCTGAAAACAATGGTTCGTCACGCTGGTTCCTCCAGCAAGGGTTTCCGAGTACTGAAAGATCATTTTCTGCCGTTGAGTCAGAGCCAGATTCGCGTTCAAGAAGAGAGACTAAAGTCACTGCGCATGCGTTCAAACGAAAATCCCGCAATCTTCTTCACGTCTATTCGTGAAACGCTTGGTGTGCTGCAAATGCTTGAAGTCAAGAAGGATGACAGGGAGATCTGTAGCCTGATGCTCGAGGGACTTTCTGTTGAGTACCAGACTCTTCGTGAAACTCTGGTGGTATTTTGCTCGAATGACCCGTCGTTCATAGAGACTAAAGTGCGTGAACGGTACCTCGATTTGCAGACTCAAGGTGGTCCGAAGAAACACAGTGTTGCTCTTGTGTCTAGGGCTGAGAAGAAGAATGTGAGGAAGCCGAACCACAAGTCCAAGTCTAACCCCGAACCCGATTCAAACAAGAAAAAGACGTTTCAGGGGAAGTGTTTCAAGTGTAGGGAGGTGGGTCACGTGAAAAAGGACTGCCTGGCTCGTGTGATTCCTCATCCCTCCCAGACCGGATCATCCGAGGACGCCAAGGATGAAAACGGTGAGAAGTCTGACTTGGTGTGGTGGCTGTCTCTAACCGACTCGAACGATTGGAGTGATGCCAAGATTGCATCGTATCATAGCTCTTTATTGCTGCGTTGGCTGGAAAAATCTCGTAGAGCTAATCCTCTTTACGATTTTGAATCGTTGTGCGGTGAAGCGGCAGATACGTGTCGGGATTGGGTCGGCAGTGATCGTGTTATCCGTGATTCTCTTCGTGAATACTCTACTCTTACTAAGAAGGTTGGGTGCATCGAGGATTGGTATGCGGACACGGGTACTGCTTTCCACATGACAGACTCGCTCGCCTGCATGAAGGACGTGAAACCTTGTCACAAGAACGTAAAAGGGATTGGTGGTGTGACTTGTGAGGTAGCCCTTTCAGGAACCCTAGAATTGGTGTTCGTGTCTGTTGACAACGAGTTTTTGGTAGAGTTGGAGGATGTGCTGTACGTTCCCAATTTGGGATACAACCTTTTCTCCCCCAGCGCAGAATTTGATGGAGAGTCATGGAATGATCTTGGTGGTCCTCGTGGTGTGATGACTGCTTTTCAAGGACATGTGACTTTTGAAAATATCGATGGCATGCTTGTCGCGACTGCGTATCGTCTGGGAAATGACTCTATTGGAACGGTGTTGGCTGCCCTCACTCCTTCAAACCCCAAGCACGAAACGAGTATGGATGTGAACGACTTTCATAACATTTATGCTCACGCACATGAAGGATTGCTTCGTACTACTGCAAAGCGATTGGGTACCGAGTTGACTGGTAGCCTGGATGCTTGTACGGGATGTTCGATGTCAAAGGCAATTAGAAAAGGGATTGCTCGTGAAACTAAACGTAGATCAGATAAAAAGTTAGGGAGAGTTTTTGTTGACCTGGGAGGGAAGAAGGCCGTTGTGTCTGTCGGGGGGAAGTATTACCCCATGATTGTGAAGGATGATTTCACAAGGCGTGCATGGATCTATTTTCTGAGAAATAAATCAGACGCTGCGAGTGCTTTCCGGAGTTTTCTTGCTAGTGTGCGTGCTGATGGAATCCCATCATTGGTTGAGACTGTTAGATCTGACAATGGAGGGGAGTTTTTCGGTGGAGAATTTGCATCTGTGTGCAATGAGCTCTTGATTAAGCAAGAGTTCACCCCAGCTCATAGTCCTCAATACAACGGTGTTGCAGAGCGTGGCTTGGGATTGATAGAGGAGGCCGCAATGGCGGCTCGTATTCAGGCGAAAGTTCTTTTTGGGCATGTGCAGTTACCTAAGACTGACAAACTCTGGGCTGAGGCGATGCACTGGGCTTGCGAGGCACTTAATCACACGGCTTGTTCTGCTAACCCCGACTCTAAATCGCCGTATGAAATGTGGTATGGGGAAGCCCGTCCTGCTAGACCTTATCCGTTTTTGAAACCGGCGTACTGCAAGTGGCAGCGACCGTCGAAACTTTTCCCGAAGGGTGAGAGTTGCTTTTATGTCGGTCCTTCGAGAGACCACCCGCGTGATTGTCATCGAGTACTTACGAGGGCTGGGACTATTCAGGAAACGAGGGATGTAACGTGGGAGGCCTTGCCGTCACAACTCCCTCCACCGCAACCTCCATTGCCGATAGAGATTGCGGAGGAGGGAGGGGAGGAAAGTGACAACGATGTAGAAACTGAGGTATGGCCGCTTGTAGGGAGGGGAGTTGCCCACACACTGTTGCGAAATAACGCGGCAGTGGTCCCCTCTGGTGAAGCAATTGATGTGGTTGAAAGTGTTGACGCAGGCAGTGTAGGTCGATCGCCGTCTCCCCCTTCTGTGCCATCTTCGCCCGTTCCCTCTGTGTCTTCTCCAGCACCTGAGTTCACCGATGGTGATGGGCAGGGAGGGCAAGATGTGGGGGAAATAGAGTCGATGGGTCCGGGAGATCAGGAAACAGATCCTGTAGGGCCGGGAGGGCAGGAGGTAGAGGCAGAGGCATCTCCTCCAGTTGCTCGTCGTCCGCGGCATGTAGCTGAGCTAGCTGATTTCAACAACCCTGCGCGTGAGAATGATGAAGTAAGAGAAGGTAGAACTCGCGCGCAAACCCGTGCAGTTAATCAGCAGAGCGTGCCAGGCCTCGTGGCCACCCTAGGGCCCGTCTTCGCAACAGAAATAATAAATTCATTGTTGGCGGAGCAGAGAGCAGGTGATGCAGTGGAATTGCCAAAAGAACTAGTTCAGGACGTAGAGTCTGAACCTGGTAGCTATCAGGAAGCCCGGCAATCGAAGCACGCCGCGATTTGGGATGGAGCTATGTCTGCAGAAGTTGAAGGCTTGATAAGGGCAGGAACTTTCACGTTAGCGGTAAAGATCCCAATAGGCTGTAACGTGATAGATGCTAGATGGGTGTTCAAATGGAAAGCAGACGAAACAGGGAAGATAGTGAAGGCCAAGGCTAGGCTTGTCGCGAAGGGCTTCAGGCAGAAGTATGGTGTAGACTATCTTGAGACTTTCTCGCCTACTGCAAATGCTGCATCAATTCGATTGTTGGTAGCATTGGCGTGCAAGTATGATTTGGAATTACTCCACTGGGATATTGAGCAAGCGTTTGTTCAGTCGAAGTTGGATCACGAGGTGTTCATGAAGTTGCCTCCTGGCTGTGGTTCGATGTCAGGAAAGGTTGTCCGTCTGAACAAGAGTTTGTACGGATTGAAACAGGCATCTAGGACATTTTACAAGAGGCTTGTGTCGGATCTGAAGAGGATTGGTTTCGAGCAGTCTCTGTCTGACCCCTGTGTGCTGCGTTTCATGATGGGAGACGAGGTATTGGGGATGGTCGCGATTCACGTGGATGACATTCTGTATGCAGGAACTAAGAGTCTTGCCAAGGTGGTCGTAGAGGCACTAGGCGATTCTCTTCCTACGAAGAATTTGGGAGAGGTCAAGTTCTTTCTTGGTTGCGCTTTTATTCGCGACCGCGAGGCTGGCACGATTGAGATTTCTCAGGAGAGTTACATAAGGAGTGTGCTTGAGAGATTCAAAATCTGTCGCACCAGCTCGATCCCTGCTTCCCCTGCTAATGATAACAGGTCCGTGATGGAGGATGAGGAGGCAGGAGATGTGCCGTTCCGAGAGGTGGTGGGGTGCCTGATGTGGGTCGCCAACGGGACAAGGCCCGACATCTCGAATGCCGTGCGGGCGGTGGCGAGGCACTCTCATGAGCCAAAGAAGAGAGACTGGAAGGCAGCTCAGAAGATTCTGAATTATCTTCTGGCAACGGCACATCTAACTCTGAAGTACAAGAGAGACAGTACGGTTGATGACGTAGGCACGTTGGTGTATGTAGATGCAGACTTTGCCAGCAAGGCCACTGACCGTAGATCAGTTTCGGGAGCACTAGTCATCGTAGCTGCTTGTCTTGTAGCTTGGCTTTCTTGGACGCAGAAATGTGTTTCACAGTCGACTTCTGAGGCAGAGTATCTTGCGATGGGCGATGGTGTGAAGGAGTCTCTGTTTGTGAACGGAATGCTTCAGTTCTTGAGGCCTAGTGTAGAGCCTCGTAAGATTGACGTCCTTGAGGACAACGAGGGAGCGATTGCGCTCGCAGAGAATCCGCTTAGCTCGTGCAGGAGTAAGCACATCGATGTGAGGCACCACTTTCTTAGGAATTTAACCGAGGAGGGTGTGATCGAGATCACCCATGTTCCCAGCGAAAAACAACATGCGGACATCCTCACGAAGGCTCTGCCGAGGAGTATTTTTGAAGTTCACCGTGACTTTGCGTTGGGCTCTAGGAAGTAGGAGTCTGAAGAAACGTTTTTGTTTGACAAACTACATGTTATGGGTCTGGTAAGATACAACAGCCCCTAGGGAGGGTATTGGTGATGTAGCGGCAGTGTGTATCGGTTGAACTGCTGCTGTAGATCATCTGATTGGATGGTTTGAATATCAGAACTGTCTGTCTGTGTAGTTCCAGAGAAAGTTCCTTGTGGAAGTTATACTGTTCGGAGTTGGATCAGCAGATAGTCAGTAGGGTGCACGTTAGGTGCACGTTAGGTGCACGTTGTGTGGACGTTGCATGGATGTGGCACGTGGGATGATTACCCTCAACAGGAATTGTTCTAGTTCGGTTGTAGGGATCGGAACATTACGTTGTTGGAACGTTGCGAGTAGTATATTGTTCCGATAGTGTTTGTGTTGGCGTGTTGATCGTTGGCTGGGGTGCTGGGAGCACACGAGCTAGCCCCCACACGCTGTCACTCCACTTTGCCTACCTGTCTCAGAGGGCAGTTTCTCAATAATACAACATCTTTCTCCAAGAGCCAAGGGTTTACCAACAAGGAGTCCTTGGAGTTCAAGTGCAGACGTGGATTAACGGTGCACGCGAGCGATCTCATCGACACCATGGAGTCCATCATCAGATGTGTGTTGTGTGTTTTCGTCCTATTTATTATGGCGACAGTCCCCCCATTTTCCGTGGTGAGACATGTACTACACCCCTCAGCGTAGTATGTAGAGTACTACACTCTTCAGTGTATTTTTTCGTACAACTACAACCATCCAGGGTCACAGGAGGGGGTAAACACCAGGGCTTTTTACTTCTTTTTATTCCTTTTCATGCCCCACCTTCCTCCTGCGGTGCGTGACATCATCAGATACGCACGCCCGAATTACTTTGAACTTGCTTGCGCGTTGTCGTTTGCGTCCGGCAGAGGTCTAGCGGAGCTTGCTGGGAACACTGACTTTCACCAGGCACATGTGGCCCCTGTGAATCAGAGGTCAAGATGGGAGCTTTGACCCGGGTCCTGTTGTTGTGTGAGTACGACCACTTCATCGAAGGTCTCACAAGGTTGCGCGGCATGAAAGACACCTCCTGTCTCACGGCCGCAGAAATAAATCAACGTTACAGCAAGTCAGTCAACATCATGATTGGTGATCTTAAAGTGCTGCATTCCGCGATTTCCTGTCGGGTATTCAAAGGACATGATGTGGGTTTGGTAGGGTGGGTGGCGGTAGCTGTGGGTCATTTGTCGCCAACGTTGCAGCGTAAGAGTTCAGTTATTAAGGTGGAGGGGATTGAAGACCGTCATTGCAGGCAGTGGGTGGGTGATTGTACCGGTTGATACCAATAACTCACACCAATTGAATGGTGTAACAATAGCATTGACAAGTGTACGACCTGAAAATTAGTTAATATCTTTGAAAATACATTTAACTTGATATGGGCCCGACAGGAAGTGACCAAGTGCGGGTTTGGTAGCTGTCCATCTAGAACAATCCTGCCCACCCAGATACATACAATGATGATAACAGAATCAGCACCTCCCTGGGTGTGGGTGTGTGTGTGGGGGATGTCACACGGTGACGTTACCTGGCCCCTGATCACGATCAGTGTTGTGTTGCCATTTTTTAGCCCAAATAACATCGTGCGCGGATCCGAGGGGAAAACACATTTTTGAACACAACATCATCGAAATACACGAAGATTTATTGGAAAAGGCGGCGCGTATTTGCTCATTGCTCCCTCGCATCAGCCATCTTATCGTTGTCGCGACCTCTCAAGGCCCAAAACGATATCTTGCATTCTGAAAATCCACACACATTCTTCGAAATGCCAAAAAAAACTCGACCAATCGGTTCACACGACGAAAGGGTTTATACGTTCCCCAACATCATATATACATATACACCCTGCCAAACTTGCCATTCATCCAATCAAAGCCAAGTTCGGTGGCATTCTCTAAAACGTTCCCCTCCGCGAAAACCCACGACGCGGAATGTGCGCGGAACATTTCCAAGGAGGATGTTTTGTGGCGCTGTCGGTGGCACAGCAGCTCAACGCACCAAACAAACCTTCGTTATACGACACCCCGTGACAGACCAACACGTAGTCGACTGCAACGACTTCCCCCGGGATACCAGTATATACACCCCGTGCACTTGCGCACGTGATCGACATCAAACAAAATCTCGTTCCAAGACAACAGAGCTCGTCTTGACTGCCAACTATGAACCCACAACACACCATCTACACAAATGCCGACATCAATGTTTCGAGGGTAACGAAAGCACAGGCCTACGAGTTTTTGTGCAAGGAAACAACGCTTGCCATGGTCGAGGGGTCGGAGAAGGGCGTCGGGTCTGCCCTTTGCGGGTCGGTCCGGGCCAAAGTCAACCGGCACGACTGGGGCAGTGGTGCGCTGCGCCTGCTGATCTCCGGCGAGGGGCTGTCTGCTTCAGCCCACAAGTATGCCAGGGGGCTGCAGCAGCCGCCAACAGCAGTCCGCGCGAGAGAGCCTCGTCAGGTGAACGGCCGCGTGGCGAACGACGGCCCCGCGTGGAACGTCCCGGCGGGACTAGTGCTGGTCGGCGTGGACGCCATCAATGAGGTGGGAACCGAGACCTATGTGTGGAGGACGGGTGACCCCCACAGATCGTCGAGGGAGCTACAAGATGCGGTTCTTGCCCTCGTCTTCCTCGGGGGGCTGGTATGATGCCCGGAGTCCATCGCACTCAACCAAAAGGTCGGGGGGACATTCAACGACGACCAGCGGTCACGTGAAGGTAATTTTGCGGAATCGTGTGTCTTCGTTGAATTCGTACATTTGCTCTTGTTGGCGGTGGTAGTGGTGGTGGTGTTTTTTGTTTGTTTTTTTCCCATCATTGGACTCTGTCGTCTGCCCGTCTGGCCCCTATCCTCCACTTCTACCAGCTGGACGACCCAACCGGGGTCACATGGGAGGGGGGGGTTGGACCCCCTCCTGCTGTTCCTGCCTGAGATATATTTATCGCGAGAAGGGTACAGCAATCCCTTCCCTCGCGACTTATGAAGTCGATCAAGTTGACTAACTACGAGCTTTGCAGCGCGTCGCTTCCAACGGAGACCAGAAAAAATGCACTTTGTCGGGACTCGAACCCATGACCTGGCCCTTAGCGGGCTGCGAGGCTACCCACTAGACCACCGGGGCGGTGGTGTTGCCCCCATGTTCTTGTCGACGACGACGACGACGATGATGATGATGATGATGATGCTCACGATGGTGCCCGTTGTAGCCTCTGCTCTACCCATTCTCCGTCTCTCCTACCCTCCCGCGAAGTTCACTTGTTGAACTCATTCCGCCTATCCTCGAATATAGTATGTCAGGGCGATATGGGGTCGATGAGGAGGTGTGGAAAAGGCAGCGGGCACCCACTGCGAAGGAGGCGAAACTGGTCCAGAAGAAGAGGGAAGACTCTTCTGCGGGCGTTGAGGCACGGCTGTTTCTTGGGTCGAAAATCCCACTTCGTTGTTGTTGTTGATACCCCCGCCCCAACGTACTCATGGCATCCCCGCTCCCTGCTCCATTGGATGTGTTGATACCTAGACGTGCCCCCCTTCGCCCTATTGTACATGCCGGCCCGAATATTCGCGGGTGGTGTCGATGGATGTCCTGTTGTATGTATAGGAGGATGTTTTTCATCCCTCACGATCTACTCTTGTGTCACGTGTATTCGATTCCCCTCCGATTCGGCAGATATTGCTGGAATTGCTGTTGTTCTTGGCGTATTCTGTCGGATCGAAGACTATCTGAACCTTTGAAAACTAAAGCCCTCTGCGCAAATTCTCGCCCCCTTCATTTCTTCAATTGTCTTTAAATGCTGCCACCACCGTTACTGTTGATGTTGCTATTGTTGTCGTTTCCGCCGATTGCTGTGTGTTGGAAGTTGTCGGAGTTACTACTGTGGTTGTTCTGGTGGAAATGTCTTGCCCAAACGTGAGAAATGATGAAGGCCCCAGTTTTTCCTGACGGCCCCCAGAAGCCCCGATGTTCTCACTTTTTTCTCAGAATGAAGTGAATTATTTCATCTGATGGCTACTTAATTGCGGCGATTTTTATTGTCTAAAACCTACGTGCTTTGTCTACCTCTCGTCTGACTCTTTGAACAACGAAGGCGAGGATGGAGTCCACAAGGGAACGGAAGAGGGCACTGGCAGTGGCGACTCGGGGAAGGCAGAACGCGAAGGTAAGCACGTGACGAGAGAGAACAAGGGGCTGAACCCAGGTTTCACCCGTGCGAGGTGCTTGCAGGGAGCAGGCAAGGAGTGTGGGAGGTGCGAGTACATCGAGGAGTGGGACGGGCTCGCGATCCCGGGCCTACGACCCGGCGCGGCCCCGGATGCGTGAGTCGCTCTCTTGAGGCATCACATGATCCGCCGGCGGGTCGCAGGCAAGGTCAAGACTCTCAACAAGGGCGGCCTGTCGCCGTGGGAGGGGGACGCCGACACTGGTCGTTCCCTCAAGGGCGACGAGGGGGTGGTGTTCCTGACGGGGTGGCAGGCGAGTCAGATCGTGAAGGAGCACAACGATTTGTATAAAGAGTGGCTGAAGAAGAACCCCAACAACAACTAGGTTGCCGCGTTGTCGTGCAGATCGAAATCCCACGGGGGTTCGGTAGGCTATCAGCTGGGCAGGCGAGCCCTCGTTGTGTTGTAGTCTCGTGCGTCCCCCGAACCATGTCGCTGGCTCGCTAGTCGTGTCGATTGATGCAAAACCAAGAGTTTGCGTGAACCTCCCGTAGGGGCTGGGTTCTACAGAGGCAAAGTGCATTCTACGAAAAAGCGAGTGTTGCCGTTGACGGGACGGGTTTCGCGGTCGTACGAGTGGGTCTGAGCAGGTCTTGACCGAGCTAGGCTCGTCCCCTAGAGCTCCTGCGTTCTAGTCCGACGATGTAGTTTCCCGTGCTAGAGGTAAAGAGAGAGAGAGACGGCTGCAGTGCCCTTGTCGTTTTTGTCAGGCTTGATTCGATATCCGGGTACTGCGGGTCGACATTCCACTCCATCATCGAGGATTTTTTTTACGAATACTCACCGTCCTATACAATGTTACATGGCCACCCGTTGGCTTTTCTGAGTATGTGTACGTATATCGATGTTGTGTCAATGGGCCTGTGTTGGTGACCTCTGGCGTGTCGACCCAGTATGTCAATTGAGCGGGGTCGACGGAGCTATGATGCACGTAATTCACCTGCCCCCTGGAGTCCTTCTTCCGATCGAAGACCTCGATCTCGCCTTAACCCATCTCGCTGTCGGTGAGGGGGCGCTTGCGCAACTGGTCGAGGGCAAGCGGCCGCCGGACACCGTGCTCCCCACACGCTTCCCGCCGGATGTCATCCGTTGACGAATCGCCCCCCTTGCCCTTGGCGTTGGCGACGTCCCGCGCGATCCCCCCCATCTTGGCGCGGTTGCTGGCGAACTTAGGGTCATCCATGGCCGCAATAATTCTCTCGAACAGCTCGTTCTGGTGGAGTTGCAGTTGCAGAGGAGCGCGCACGACCTACAAATACGCAAGCGGGGAGAGGGGGGGGGCGAGCAGGCAGGAGAAGTGGTTGACACGTTAGGCAACCAAAGGAACTACCGCGACCAAGCGTGGGGGTGGGTGGGGGGGGGAGTACTCATAGTCGTGCATGCCGTAGTCGTTAGACCATTGACCTCGCATCCCTACAAAGCCGGGACGGAGCACGCCGGGTTCTCACCGGACCAGGCTCTCACATCACCAAGCGCGAAGCGCCGTGAGATATTCGGCGAGTCGCATGAAGGGTGCGCTGCATCCTGCTAAGGGTTTTCGGCATCTTGTGCTTACTTCCTTGCGTACGGATGACAGCTGCGTATGACTTAATTTATTTTCTGGTGCTTTCACTTCCAGAGACAGTTGTAAGCACGGTGTAACTGCCTCGTGGGTGCTTGACCGTTTCAACACAACGCGGTGCAATTATTCCCCTTGCGCGGAG
>CACKRE030001130.1:7911-22513 GCA_902602495.3 Ectocarpus sp. CCAP 1310/34 | reverse complement strand
ACCGGACCAGGCTCTCACATCACCAAGCGCGAAGCGCCGTGAGATATTCGGCGAGTCGCATGAAGGGTGCGCTGCATCCTGCTAAGGGTGTTCGGCATCTTGTGCTTACTTCCTTGCGTACGTGGCACGAAAGTTAAAGTTCGTCGTGGAAGGTGACACTTAACCCCCCTATTGATTTTAGGTTCGTGTGGCGGACAACATTACATGTATTTGGACGGGGGGGGAGGGGCCGTGAGTGGAACAGAGAGGGGTTGGAGGGGGGATAAGGGTAATGAACGCGAAATCGAAAAACAAGAAGCGTTAGTACTTGCATCATCGGTCACTGTTGCTGTCAGAGTTTTGTCTTTTATCACCTGGGAATATTGGTTGAGACAACGTATAAAACCAGCCATTCAACAACAAATTCGACTCTATTCGGAGCCTCCCGACACAGACACGTACCTCTGGGGAGACCATAGATGTGTCCACCAAAGACATCCCCGCGCCATGTAAGACACCCTCGGTCCATGACGAGGGGGAAGCCAATGCTCCCCTGGGAAAGATATCGGGGAGAGCACCCCAGCCGGTGGTGGATGGTGCCTGTGAGGATGCGGAGGTTTAAGCTGTGGTTGGTTGTTGCGTACGGCAAATAGGCGAATGATGTTTTTTCGAGTGGCAACAATTTTACATCCACACCTAACCCCCTTCCCGTTGGGATGGCCGTGCGTTGGGTGCTCAGAGGAAAAATTGAACACAAAAGAGGCGATATCAGTCGGTTTTCGTTTAAATATATGTTCGAAAGTACCGATGCCGAAAATTGCGGGCACCGTCTACACTCAACAACGAGCGCAATGAAGACACAGAACAGCTTTTACCTGTTCGGGCGCGGGCGGGGGTCCCGGGCTGTTCGTTGGAAGACCCCAGAACTTCCCGACCGGCCGCCAGCGTCTCGCATGCTAGGTGAGGAGACCGCTTGGCTCTGGAAAATATGAAAATATCATCATGACAAACGAGCTCTGTTGTTGATTAGATGCATAAGACTACACAGTCGGAACAAATCAAATATATCCTTGGAAACACACGCTCATTCGACGTGTTCTGTGCTGTCGCTCGCTCGCTTCTGAAAAAAACATCGAAAGGCCCGCGAAAAACCACCCCGTCTTCCTCGCACCTGTCTAGCGTGGCGCCGATAAATTGCCAGACAGTGTGCAACCGCTATAGCTCGGAACCGCCAAGAACATGATATATACGCTAGTCTCCTTAAGTTAGATACTATCGGCCCATCCGCTGAAATTCTTGTGGTGGTGGGTGGTCAGTGTTTTCCGTGTCTAATCTACAAAGTAGTGAGTGTTTGATATGGCTCAACACAGTACGTCAACGGGAAGAGGAACTACTTCCTCCTTGGTTTCTTACATCGAAGCCCGGACTTTGGGGTGCTGTGCGGGAAGAGACCAACCGGTCTACTAACCATACGCAATTCTACCGCTACATGTATACCACAGGCACCGAAGGTCGAGTTAGAGAACAGTAGAGTCATTGAAAACTCTGGAATTTGGTACTTTCGGGTACTCCGCGTCATCTGAGAGGGTAATATGACTCGGAAGTAACCCTCTTATGCATAGCACCCTGCGTTATTGAAAACAAAATATTCAAAATATTGGAGCCAAAACACAAAGTTGAACCAAAACGGTTAACTTGGTTATACAAAAGGATGTGTCAACATTTTGGTCAAATAACATGTCGGCACATTCGAGTCTACAGCTAGAACACACAGGGTGGCGTTCAAGCCTACATAGATTAGAATCGGAAAGGCTTACGGCAGGGTGCTTCAGTGTGTGGAAGGGGACGCACAGCAGCAACATGCACGCGCTGGGTGAATCAGCAGCACCTTCCCGTTTCTTTCTTTCTCTCCTATCTTTAGCACATCCAAAAAGCAGAAGAAGCAAACAGTAGGAAGCACGCATCAAGCTACATGTTGCCTGTAAGTATCTATCATGCTGCTGCTGTGTGTGACAGCAGCAGCAACAATACATGGTTCACAATAGACCATATGTTCATGTTGTGTACAACGCACACGGGGTTTCGGTAGTACATACAGCAGTAGTCTACATCAGGAGTGCTGCTGTAGCAGTGTAGTAGCAGTTAGCAGTACAGCGGTAGTCACATGGTGTAGACTATGTGTACAAGAGGTGTCGGCCTGGTGTATGCAGTGTCATCCAGCAGTACACAGCGGTGTGTAGTAGTACAGAGGTAGTCGTATCATACAAGTGTCAAGTGTCGAAAATTCGACGATGCGTGCTAAAGAGGGTTAACTCGGGTGGTGGTCGACCTTCGGCGCCTGTGATATATACGTACTTGGAAGTACAACAATTGTCAGTAGTACCTGGGTACAAATGGACTTTGAATTTTGAATATTTGACTAAACAACAGCAGGTACGGTACTACCTTGGAGAAGAAGCTGCAGATGCTCGATCTCCCCTCCTTGACCTTGCCTGTGAAGGCTTTGCTCTGCTTCAACTTGGGTCCCATTGCTGTTGTAGGTATGGTGTGAAGCACGAGGGGGGGGGGCATGGGAAGACTTAGTGGAACCGTTTGGATGGGATGTACCTTGATGTCCGTGAACCGAAGCAACTTGCGCCGGTACACGAGGCATTGAGTAAACGGAATTATCGATCTCCAATCACGGCACTCGACCTAGGGACAGCAGGAGGGACGAGAGAGAGGCGACCCAAGAAACGGCTACCTCTGGCTATGTACCTAGAGGGGTGAGGGGGATATGGGTCTGGTTTTGACCTCAAGATCTTCGGCACCTCGACGCCGACGGCATATATGCACATGACATCCATCCCCGGCGGGGTTCTCAAGACTTGTATATATGCTAATACTACAGCGTACCTGGTACAGACCCAAGCACGATTCATACGCAAGGGAGCGACAAATATTCAAAAATGCATCGCGGGTGTTGTTGGTCTTGCCACCTACTGCTGCTGCCTTGCACCTTTTCTCCCGCCGAACCCCTGTGAATGTCTCGGGTCTTGTCATGTTCACACGTTCGCGCACGCTGCTTGTGTAGCCTGTCCTGCCTCTGGTGTCTGTCGCAGAACTCTCTTGCTCTGATCGCATTTTTGTTTTTGTGATCACAGCTGGCGGTGTAAAAGATTGGCCAATCAAACACCACCTACGCGTCCGTGAAAACGGTCGGCAAATTAGTCTACTGCGTATGTTCTTGGTGTCCGTTGACACCATCGACATACAGACCTCCAAACTCCATGGGCAGCAGAGTGACAGCGGTGGCAGCATCCTACTCCTGCTGTCGTATGTAGCTCCCATAGCCTAACGGTACCTGTACCTGCTGTGTTGGTCTGTTTCCATTCCTTCAACACCGACTGACTGATAGGTTGTTGTTTCTACCTCTCTCTCCTCGCGTCGATCGAGAAAAGAAATACAGCAGCAGCAGTTATACTTAGTTGTAAAGGGTCGTCCACAGCAGTCCACACCACCCACCACACGAAAACGATCGGACGTACAATAGCTAGCGTGCTGCACCATTCAATGGCCTCGCTAAGGATGCCTCTCTCGTCGCTGCCCCGGTGCTACCGTTGTGCCGACCGGAGAATGTCAATCCATCAGCTTGCGACATCATCGACTCAATCGTCATCGAATAGTCTAGACTAGTCAGTCATCCACGGCAAATTTGAAAATCTGATAAATTTGAATCTCAGAGACAACGTGTGGCTTCGTCGTCGTCATCGGACGACCAGGGATTTTTTGGCCTTTCCTTTGGAACGGTCCTTAAAAAAATGGCCAATAAATCAAATGCGGGCCACTTATCTCGTGGTCATCGTGCTTCGAACAGTTTGCGGTTAGTCAAACAAATGCTTGTGAGTACTTTCTAAAAATAAATGTTGTTGCATTAACGCCGAAATTTTTTGCTAGTCCCTTTTGGAATGAATGCCTTTGGCCTGTTCGTTTCTTGCTTGTACCCATCAAAGTTTCAATTCATCCAAGTTGTTATTTGTGTGGTTCCTCCAATCTTTCTTTGTGGACTTGATTGATTGTCGAATATATTTGTTGTTTCCGCCACATGCTCCTCTTGTCGCTTGGGGGGCAGGGGTGCGTACTAAATGCTGCTTGCCTTCGTCGTTTCAACATCAACCGTGCATCATGTACGAGGTGGGGTACCTTACTTAGCTGCTCGTAACACAGCCAGTCACCTCAACAATCGGGTGCTCTGGAAGTTGCAATGAACGTTTCTCGGGCGAGCGAGGCAGGGGGACGGGGTCTGGTACTCGTACAGTAGTACTACTGTACAAATCCAGCGGGCGCACGACAGGCAGTACTAGATCAAGGCTGATGGTGATGGGTACTTCTCCTCTAGATGACTTGCTTCCGTATTATTGCGATGTGCTCGTCCATTGATTGATTCATGTGGCGAGGAAGACATTATTGGTCCAGGGAAGGGGTGGCGGCGGTGAGGGGCATCGCAAACACGCTTTGTTGTCTAGATTTATCTGTCTTTTGACGTTGTCACAAAGATGCTCGTTTATCACATACGATACACACACCACGTCTGTACACTTGATGGAGATAAAGCAGCTCATGCCCGCCTCGCCAGATCCAAAAGAACAACATCCGCCCCTGCCGGAACATTGGCCTAAATAAAGCTCTCTCTCGTCATGTACGTGTACTTTTAGTATCTCGACATCAATGGGGGCAAAATGGTCGGGCAGATATTGTAGTAGACTATTCATGTTTCCGTGTGCTTGCACATACTACATACAGCTGTATTCCTGGAAGGTCGAAAAACCTTGAGCGAGACATTATGTTCCAGCAAGGCCAACCAAACCGGAAAGAGGTCGGACGTAAACCTGCCTCAAGTACTGCAGATTTGAGTACAGCTGTATGTACTTGTGCATTTTCTGTGGGAAAAAATGGCGTTATGTAGGCACATGAAACGCGACACACACCACCACTTCGTACGAGAACACAGCCAGGATAAAGGTTTGACGTGAACGAGCTCTCTCACCATCATACTGTAGACTAGTCTATGCCACGAAGAAATGTTTTTTTCGTCCAATCCACTGAGGTGTCGGTCGCCGCGGTTCGGTTGGGAACTTCGCAAGACAGTCTCACGTCCGGACATACATACATGTGGGTGCGATCAAACTGTGGGCGTAGTTAAAAGAGACGAGATCTTCTCCTACGTTTCCCAAACAAACTCTTCAGGAGGATGGCAATCATCTTGCGTACCCAAAATTCGACTACACGGTCGGAAATGAATGACCGACCGATGCCTCAATCGTGATATTTTTCTCCTGTCTGTGGCCCCGACCGGATCGCCCCAAAAAATATGTACGGAGGGTGTACGAAACGGATGTTCAGAGCGAATGGAATGACAGTGCACACAGGGCGGGTGTCGCCGGTCTTCACACACGCATACCATACGTGTCATACGAGTACGAAAAATAAATGAATGTGAACCTAGGGCTTATGAACACTTCCTATTTTTTACCACCGCCTGAAGAAAATCTCAGTGGAGCCCACAGGAAGAAGACCGCACGGAGGGTAGATGCTGGGAGCGACAGCGCAAGAAATGTGTCGTTGGAACATGAACAAAAAGAAAAGGTGACTACTACCATCGTCGGCACTTGATTTCCGCCACGCGACAGAAAGACGCGAGGGGTGCGGTGCGTCTCGCCGGTACACTCAAGAATGGTTCGTTTTGGTTTCCTCGACAAATTTATTGCGTCCACAGTTCGGGGCGAGAGGAAGCGGCCCTGCCCTGGAGGTGTGTCGGTGTTTGTGAAACATGAGAAGGCAGCGCCCTTGGGAACATCTTGAAGTGCCGGTGAGACGTGGTATTCTAGCAGGCAGCAAGAATGTTGTGGGAAAAGGGACGAGATACTTTCAGCACACGCGTGGTTTCTCGTGACGCTAGACATCTGTAGGTATGGTTGGAAGCATGTGCTGCATGGTCATCTTGTCGTCAAAATACATTTTACGGCAAAATATAGTCAAGCCCTTGGGGAAGATGCAAGCACTCACTACAGCGGTGTGCACGGTCGACAGCACCGGCTTGCCCACAGACCAGAACACAAACGTTCGAGTGTGCGCAATCAAGAGTGCGAAAGCGCCACCTCGACAAAGAAATTCGTAGCTTCGACATCATGTCTTGGCGGTGATCATTCCACAATTTTTTCCACGATTTTTTCGAGGGGGCTGTGCGCGATACCGGGTATACATTTCGTGAAAAACAACATTTCAGATCGAATTCCGTTCACAAACTCGACTTTCGATCTGTCGGCGGAAAGACATGCAAAAAAAAACACGACCCGCAAGACGCGCATTGGACACCACCAAAGCGACAAGGTTCGGCACGTCCACAAGTGCAGCCGCTTGCACGAAATGTGCTCCAGAGTCAAAGGAAAAGGTTAATCGTTGTTCTTGATGCCCATATTTTAAAAGGTACCATGGGAATGCATAAAGCTCGCCTTGGCTCTATCTAAGTGGCAACACGCTTGCTCATGGACGAGCGTCCACTTGCTGTGCCCCAACACATGTTCCACTCTCTATGCACAAGATACGCTCAAAGGAACAGCCGCTAATTTTTCTTCAGGAGCCTGCTGCTTCTCCACAGCACCGCAGCAAACCACTTCTTCTTTACCAAAACCAGAGTAAAAAGACAACAGGCACATGAAACGGATGAATTCAAAAAATCCAACTTTCGTGCGAAACAAGGGCAAAAGAAATACAGCAACGTTGCGCCCGAGGATTAAATCCCCGTCCAGTAAAAGAAATGGAGCACATGAAACGGCTGAATTCAATTCATACAAATTTTGCGCGAACGAAGGGCAAAAAACCTCACTACAAAGTTGCGCCTGGGAATCCAATCCTCGTCAAGTTTGAAGGCGTCGCACGGCCACGCTACCTAACCCATGTGCTACGTTAGGTGTGTTCCGCTACGGGAACAAGGAAACCATCATCATCCGCCAAGAACGCAAGCAACGCGACAAACTTTAATTATTCGAGACAATAACCAACGGGGTTCCGCTTCGGGGGTGGCGATCTTCCTCGCTCCGAACAATTTAGAATGATACAGTATAGAAAACGAAGTGTGAGACGAATTCAATTCATCCAACTTCGAGCGACAAGGGGCGGAAGACACGGCACAACCGATACACGCCTACCTAAGGAGCCAGGCTACATCAAAGTCGCAAACCGCAGGTTACCGCCTTGCTACCATATTCCGCTGTTCCGCTACGGGAACAAATGATGAGAGTATCAACAACATTAAATAATCGCAAGACTTGTGTTCCGCTACGGAGACACGTAGCAATTATTATCTCAATTATCATCCACGGGGTGGGGCAGGCAAAGAGGCGGGGGGGTGGAGTGGGGGATGGGCCGTACGGGTTGTCACAGGCTCTCGCCCCAGCTGGCCTATTCAAACTATACTAATATGCAACATCGGGACACAGGAGGATACTCATACACACGGATTATCCTCCTCTCTCTCTTTCTCTCTCCCTCTCTCCCTCTCTTTCTCTCTCCCTCTCTCCCTCTCTATCTGTCTGTGTCTGTCTGTCTAAAGTTGAACTTACTCACAGACATGGATTCAGGCCTCGCACAAAACATACACCCAGAGAACGCTGCTAAGATGTACAGCATATCCACTATGCTACAAGTCAGCGCTGACTTGTAGCATAGTGGGTATGCTGTACCATCTTAACAAAAGTACAACCGGGATCCTTCAGCTTGTTCGGGCTGTTGCACCTCGGTAAACCCCAAGGTTGTAATCCTTTTGTTGAAATGTACAGCATATCCACTAGATACAAGTCAGCGCTGACTTTGTCGCATAGTTGATATGCTGTACATGTTAACAAACACACAAACAAACGTCGGCGGGCACCGCACTCTCGGTCAAGTTGACGCCGCTGACTTGTAGCATAGTGGATATAATATGCTGTACATCTTAACACACAAACAAACGTCGGCGGGCACCGCACCCTCTGTCAAGTTGACGCTCATATGCTCAACAACACCTTTCAGAGCTACCAGTGCTCCCTACTCTCGTTCTCCTCTACATATCTAGACATTTTTGGGCGTTCGACACCAGCACTACAGCAGTGCAGCATGCGCCAAGCATGGTACAGCAGTTTCTGCGTATGTGCACGCCCAACCCTCCCAATTTTTTTTTTTTTCTTAATATTTTAAAATTGGGTCTAGACTACACTGTTAAAAAAAAAGTTGCATATATAACAAGAGACATGCGCGGCACACGATAGCTACACGTGGGTGTTGAAGTTGAGAGTCTGGCACCTACTCGGCGAAGCGACGCGCTGGCGCTTGGCTTCCGGCTCGTGAACCCAAATCTCGTCTCCCTTCTCGCCTCCAGCCCCTGTCTCCGTGTCCCAGCTCGAGCGTCCACAGTCACCCAAATGGTCCAGCTGTTGCTTCGTTGTCTGCTGCTGGTGACGCCCTTGCACGGGAGACGGCGTGATGTGGGTCGAAGGAGAAAGCAGAGCGAAGAGAGCGACTGCTGACTCCGCATCTCGGATTCGCGGCTCAGCGCGCGGGAGTTTTGTCGGCGCGTTCACCATCCTCACCAGCCCCTCCACGCCGGACCCGAGGCGCCGCCCGCTCGTTAGCGACGCCACCTCCGCATCCATGGACGCGTCGCTGTCGCTCCCGCTGCATGCAGCAAGCCCTCTCGCGCCGCCGCCGCCGCCGCCGCCGCCAGCGGGGTTCGAGCTGCTCGAGAAATCAAAGTTGGAGCTGCTGCTCACCACGTTTGCGTGCAATTCGGCAACCGAGGGCGGTGAACACTGGCGCAGGGTAAACTTCCCGTCGAACGATCTGCTGGGGGGGCGGATGGTATAACGCGGCGGCGGTCGGTGTGCCTGCTGGCCGGTGGCGGCGGGTGCGGCCATGCCCTCCTGTTGTTGTTGCTGTTGTCGTTGCCCAATGGTCAGCACACCCTTTGATTCCTCTTGTGATGGAATGGAGGGCTGTTGCCCAGATGCCAAAGGAGAAGACGGGCGGCACATGGTTGTGTCCCGCACGAAAGCGCGCGTGTCCCAACTCGCCGCAGGCGCCGCCGAGTGCGTGCGGGCCATAGGAACAGTAGTGCCGCGTTGCTGGTGGTGGTCTGAAATGGTTCTTTAGTTGCGCGGTGATCGCGCGTGCGTAAGTGTGCGGCTGCCGGTGGTGTGAGGAACGAGCTGAGAATCTCAAAGAGGCCAATGTCGCACGTTCTCCGACGTACGGAGATCGTCAACCCCTTCCTTTTGGCGCCAAACTTTTGAATTTGAATTTTTTACTTGGTTTGAGACCGGGCTTGCGGCCAGCTGACCTCAGAGACACTGGCTGACGTTTGTGCGGTTGGAAGAAAGAACATATTCGGGTTCAAGTTCAAATGTGGCCTCTGGTGGGCGGCTGTTCGCCAGCGGCTGATCGGTCGATCTGTGTCGAGAGGAGCGTTTTGCGCATGTACGATGTGAAGGTACGCCTGTCTACTTGCGCTGCTGGTGGACGTTGTTTCTCTCATTTATGTATGCAGGTTGTTGAGACGGAAAGCATGAAGGGTGACTCAACATTGGCCCGCCCCCCCCGCGATTCACGTAACTAGTTAACCCTGATGTGACTGACCCGCCTGCGGATCTTCCAGGGGCTTTTGGAGGCCACCAGTCCGAACAGACCTTCGAAAAATCGGAAAGAACTTTACCAGTGCACATACATGCGCACACACCAGCAGATACAGATGGAAGCGACGCGCTGCAAAGCCCGTTGTACAGCAGTAGTAAACTTGATCGACTTCGTAAGTCGCGAGGGAAGGGATTGTTGAACCCTTCTCGCGATAAAAATACCTCAGGCAGGAACCGCAGGAGGGCGCCCAACCCCCCCCTCCTATGTGACCCCGGTTGGGTCGTCTAGATGGTAGAAGTGGAGGATAGGGGCCAGAGGGGCAGACGACAGAGTCCAATGAGGCGGAAAAAAAAAGATGCAAGGGAACAGCAAACAGCAGCAGCAGCCAACAGCAGTAGAGCAGCCTTGGGCACACAGCCTCGTTCGTACAGCCGCAGCAGGGGTGACCCAAATCGAATGCACCCCCGCCAAACTTAACGCTGGCTTGCGTAACCTACTCGATGTGATATACACAGCAGACGCACCGCTAGGTTGCAAGACAGAGCCGTACAGGACAGCAGCAGCAGTACCGACTGCACAACAACAGCATCTGAAGCACCAACAACAGCCAGGACGGCGCGGAGGTCCCTATCTCACAGCGAAGTTGCATGCTCATCACACGACCAAATGACGTCAAAGCACAAATGTTTTTCAGTTGCCTGTACAGGTCCCCGCCGTTGTAAATTTAGAGTTGTATTGAGGAGATGAACAAACACGACGAGAACAAGCAACTAAATCAAGTTACACGCTGCTCCTATGTGTGTCCCCTGTGTTCGTCGAGGAAACGTATCGATCCATGGCTTCCACATTTCACGCATGCCGAATATCGTCGTCCGCTCTACAATGTCACGGTATGAGATGGCTGCTGCGCTAAGTATACGTACCTGGAGGCAGCAGTCTTTCGCACAAAATCTCAAGCGGGAAATCGTCCGTGGGGTGCAAACAACTAGGAAAAGTATGGAGGGGAGAGATATTTGGAGAGACATGTACCATTCCTCAGACTAGGGGACTCGAGTGAGCTTAAGCAGTGCGGGTAAAAACATGTTAGGTTTAGACCAAGGCGCGACTGCTGTGTGTACTGGCCCGCTCACCTGGGAACACACTGAGACACAAGACACCAGTATGGCATACACAACGGATGAAGGGCAGGTTCTTCGGTATTGGCTGTTGTTCCTACATGAGGAATACCGAGAATGATATCGACAGGTAGTAGTGGTTGTCTACCAAACATGAGAAAAAATGGAGTTTCATGCATGGTTGCACTAAAGGAAGTGATATGCGCCAGTTGTATGAAGGGTTGTAGCGATGCCCAATTATCGCGCTTCATTGAACTACGCATGGCAAGCATTGCGTGCATCGTTGAGTGTAGTGGTTCTGAGACAAAATTCCCTTGCTCTTGTTGTTCAGAATACTCTGTAACTGGTGGATGACACTATTCTCAAATTCAGGCCCTTGATCAGAACGCCACATCTCAGGCGGTCCAAAAATGCCTATGGTGCGGTCAATGATAGCCTGAGCAACTGTGACAGTTCATACGCCGGTGGCTGGCACCGATTCGCTCGTGCATTCAACTAAGTCCACTGAAACTCGCTCAAACGGTCGTTGTACTGGTACGTGTCCAGTTGGTAGTTTGGTGCGATTGTGCGCGGTTTTCCGACGCTGGCATGCTTGGCATTCCTGACACCAAGTGCGAACGTCGCGACTCCTGTTTGGCCACCAATATTTCTGGCGGATCTTGTCATAAGTCGGTCTAGATGCTAGTTGACCTCCGGACAAAACGTGATCGTGGTAAGAGTGCAAAACTAAGTCCGTGAGAGCTTGTGGCAATACTAATTGATCAGTGAAAGTACTCCGTTTCCTGAGGTAACCTGATCAGAACGATTTGAACAGCAATCCGTCTCGTACAAAATAATAATAGAACATGGTTGTTGCTGTGTCGTTATCCGGGACTCGTGCATTTTTCCCCACAAGATAGTCGACGTATGTCCCATACTCGGCTGCTTGTTTTTCCGGCAAGATGTCTCGGTTCGTCGTTTCAAAAACGTTGGTCGCGCTCATGTAAACCGAATTAATGGTAAACAATTCGCGATCATTTTGCACTGGTTTCAAATTTTCCAGCCGGTTTGCGGTCACTCGATAAGGTCTGTTCGGTACAGCTACATGCAAGGCAGGATCCTTGGGGACATTCCTACACGTGGTTGTTTGCTTCGGGGCTTCTAAGTGTTGCTGGTACTCAAAAGCAAACAACCGAGATAACGTGTCTGTAACAACGTGTAACCTCCCCGGCTTGTGTCACACGGTGAAGTCAAACGACTGCAGAGCAGTAGCCCACCTAGTCAGCACATTTGAAGTGTCCTGCATCGTGTACAAGTATCTCAACGCAGCATGGTCCGTCACAACGTCGAAATGTCTGCCCCATAAATAGGTCCGCCAGTGCTGTATAAATTTAGTACGACTGCCTAACATTCTTTCATCGTTGGGGAATGGTGGCACTGAGCATTGTGGAATCGTTGGCTAAAATATGCAACTATGTTGAGGTCATCTCCTGTTTGCTGCGCAAGGAAACCTCCAGCACCTGCTTCGCTGGCATCTACATGCACGACGAAGTCTTTGGTAAAATCGGGAAAGTGAAAAAATGATGCTTTCGTTTGACTGTCTCAAACGCTTCATCATGTTCGTTTCGCCAACGTGTTGCGATCGATTTGACGTGCTCTTTTCTAGTGAGGTCTACCAACGGCGCTAACACCGTGGAAAAGTCTGGGGGAAATTTCCTCACAAAAATTATCATGCCTAAAACTGAACGGAGTTCTTTGATCGTTTCAGGGGCGAGCAGGTCAACAATAATAGCTTTAATGCGGGCGTCTCCCATTCGAATTCCTTTCGCAGACAAAATATGACCTAAATAAATTACTTCTTCTCTTGGTCCGAATTGCACCTTGGAAAGTTTGAATGTGAGCCCTGCGGCTCGAAGGGCTTGAAATGTATTTTCAAATAAGGTTATGACTTTCCCAAGTCGAACTACAGCAAATGATGTCATCCATGTAAACGAGGAGGCCACTTCGGGATCCAAATGTGCAAATAAATGCTCATGACATCATGCGAGCAAATAAAATCGGGGCGTTCGCAATTCCAAAAAGGAGGCGTTTAGAAACCCATTTCCCTTTTTGAGTTACAAAGGCGGTCTTCTCTTGCTCCGCTGCTGGAAAAGGTATCTGGTGGTACGCGCTGTGCTCGTCACACAGTGTTAAACTTTGCTCCACCTACTGTATCAATGTGGGCAATAATATCGGGCAAAGGCCACGATTTTCGAATTAAACTCTTGATAATGGTATCGAGATAATTCACACAGACAGAATCGAGGGGTTCCGTCGGCTTTTGTTACAATAGTGACCGCCGATCCCCATGAACTAGGTCGCTGTTCAATGATATCATGAGCTTCCATTTGTGCTGTACGTTTATCGATTACTTCTTGTGCTCGTGGGTTTGCACGGTACGGTGCCCGATCAACTGGTTGTGTACCGGCTCGAGCGGAAACTCTGCTTCGGTCAAGGTGCATTTCCCCAGTTCGTTCGGCGATAGGGAGAACATATTCCTGTAACGGGCACATAAATCGAGAACTTGTGAGCATTGTAGGGGCGATTATGTGGCATCCGTAAACGCCTTCTTCATCGCCTTGTTCAGCTCATCTCTCTTTTTCCTAAAAGTCTGATGATCATCGTTGACGGCGCTAATCGTTTTTGCAGACACAGTCTTAACTGCAGAAATATACCCTAGAATAGTATCCCGGTCCAGGTGAACATAACAACATATTCGGCTGATTGAGAGCGTAGCATCTGATTGAGAGCGAGAGTGCGCGATACGCTGTAGCCGGACTACCACTGAGAGGTGGAGCTTGCTGTGTAGCTTGAATTGAAGGGCTAGCCTGTAGCTTCAAGCCGCTACCCTGGTCATCCTGTGGGAGTCTCTCGCTGTGGAGCTACAGCGGGGAGCAGAAGCTACAGCAGAGCCCACCGCCCGACGCGATACCGCCCTGAAACAGTTTGAGCAGAAATAGCCAATCTGGGCAAATCTAGCAACTTGTCTAGCTCCTCGCTGCAGCATCCGATGACGATGACACGCATATGCTCGCGAAGCTGCTGATGAGACCTTCAATTTGCACCGCTTCTTGGAATAGCCCGTCCCCTACTTGCCAAGAAATGGCAAGAGGCGTCTGGACCCGAAATTTCAATTTTTTTGGCTCTCGCTCTCAATCAGATACTTCGCTCTCAATCAGGCGAATATGTTGTTACATGTCTATCAGACGGGTTAGCTATCTGGACCACCGTTGTCTTGTCAATGGCCGACCAGTTACAGACTGTTCGCGGGACAACGATGTGGCGGAATGCTTGAGGGGTATCGTCAGATAATTCAAGATCGTCGGCAATGATAATTCGTGGCTCAACGACTGCAAGAGTGGTCTCCTTTGGGGCGTGGCTAGTCACGACATCAACGGTCATTTCATGTTTCGGAGGAATGCAGTACTTCCTATAAAGATATGCTGGCACGGCTCCCTGGGACGGGTCAAGTGTCACAACGGAAATTTGTGCTGATGCACGGTCATGTTGATATGTTTGATCCCGTGGTCGACGATGGGTTGCGGGCATTTTCAGCACAAAAGAAAGATAATTCTTCGCCACACCAGTTTAAAATTGCGCCAAAGGCGTTCATGATGCTGTTTTCTAGCAACATGTTATCTGGACCCAGGTTCGGTAAAACCAATGCTCCTACTGGTAACGTGATATCACCTAGTGTGAGGTGGTTTCTTACGGTTTGCAAATTCCAGTTGAAAATTTGAAAATTTTCAATTCCCAGATCCAACTCGGAAAATCTCACTCAAAAATAGAGCAGCCTTCTTGCGGATCGACGGAATTGGAAACGCGAAAAACAGGGGGGGGGGGGT
>CACKRE030001129.1:2380-25613 GCA_902602495.3 Ectocarpus sp. CCAP 1310/34 | reverse complement strand
CCCAGGTCTGTCGCTTTTCGACCAGGGTATACCCTGTTGTGTCGCTTTCCCTAAAAACGACCAAGACAAGACATCTGTGCGTACAATACAGCAGTGGCCATGTACGCGAATGGTGTGTGCTGCTCAAGAGGGGTAGCTCCCCATGTGGCACGGCCATGTCACAACAAACCTCTCGCAGTTGGCAAGCGGCGGACCAGTCGGGTTGTTCGCGATGGGCTGCGCAAACTCGACTGTACCCATGTTGAATGGAAACACAGCAGTGGCCATGTACGCGAATAGGTCGTGCTGCTCAAGAGGGGTAGCTCCCCCTGTGGTATGGCCACGTCACATCAAACTTCTGGCAAATGGCAAGTGGAGGACCTTTCGGGTTGTTCGCGGTGGGCTGCAGAAACTCGACTATTTCCATTCTTGCCTGGATCCCGGTCATATTAATGCTGCCAGGTCAACGTTCAAAAAACCCGATCACCGCATCAAACCCAGCACCACCGATTGTCAGCCCGATTTCCGTTGACCGGTCATAACTTTCGACTGGGGTCATGGATTTCGACATTTTTTTTCTGTGCGTATTGCCCTTTTCTAGGTACGTTAGCCTGTGACAACGGATTGACCGAGTCAAGTGCTGGATTAGGACGGAGAGATTGAGACAGAAGGAGGTACTGGATAGAGAGACCGGGATGGTTTTTAATGTGAAGACAACAACAACAACATTGCCCCTGATGGCCTTGACAAGGTCCAGTAACAAAAAATAAAAAATGAGCATGAAGAAAATAGCATACATTTTTCAACATACGGATATCGCCCGAACTTAAGAACTCAGCAGTTAAGAAATTGGGACTCGCAAAAAATCAGAAGCTAAGAACTTGAGCACCACTTGTAAGCTCGCCGGTTAAGAACCCCACGCTAAAACCTATATAGCGGCCATATTTAGATATTTAGCCCACAAGAGGATGATCAGCAAAATGAGAACCCCAGCCTCGGCCGAAAGTAGAGGCGCCATCTGTAAACGTATGGGAAAAAAATACTCCACATCTATACACAAAATCTGAAGAATGAAAAAAAGACCAAAAGAGACCAAACACGACACTCGAACCAGAGACATCGAGTGCAGGACGGTGAAAATCGAACTCGGGTCCAGACCAACGCCAGAGAGCTGTTGGGTCCACGGTGAAATGAGCACGTAGATACCTGTAACAACGCTGACGAACCTTTTCCCATAATTGTTTTTGAAATCGAGCAGATACACCTTGTTTTCTTTTTCCAAGTGATTTGTACCCTATATTTGTTTTGCTTCCCCGCGGTGTCGCGTATGTGCCGGGTTTTGAGACCACGGGCTCCACATTTTCTATGGACTATTGAGCTAATGTAAGAAACAACAACCATTAAGATATCATCATATTTTGTATTTTTTTTTGTCTTCACTTCAAATCAGCGCTCACAGCACTGGTCTGGTGCCGTTTACTCCAACCCGTGGTCACACAGAAAAGCCCCTCTCCACCCTCCCCTCCTGCGGTACTTTGCCTTCGATTTTTAATGCGAGAAGAGTTCATTCAGCACTCTCTTCTCTTTGTGTACACNATTGAGCTAATGTAAGAAACAACAACCATTAAGATATCATCATATTTTGTATTTTTTTTTGTCTTCACTTCAAATCAGCGCTCACAGCACTGGTCTGGTGCCGTTTACTCCAACCCGTGGTCACACAGAAAAGCCCCTCTCCACCCTCCCCTCCTGCGGTACTTTGCCTTCGATTTTTAATGCGAGAAGAGTTCATTCAGCACTCTCTTCTCTTTGTGTACACCCTAGCGCTATCCACTAGGCCAGGAGCGGAAGCGAGAGAAAAACTCACTTTGCAAGAAAAGCTCGCTTACGCCGGGATTCGAACCCCTGAGCTAACCTCTAGAAGGCTTCGGGGATACCAACTAGGCCACCGGGGCGACCGGTCATTAGTCTATATTGTTGTTGTTGTTGTTGTTGTCTTCACGTTAAAAACCATCCCGGTCTCGCTATCCAGTACCTCCTTGTGTCTCAATCTCTCCGTACTAATCCAGGACTTGACTCGGTCAATTTCCGTGGTCACAGGCTTACGTACCTAGAAAGGTATACCAAAACAAAATGGACCCCAAGGGTTAGCAGAGCGATAAAATGTTGTGGTTGTTACAGGGTTTTCGCCTGATTGAGAGCGGAGTATACGATTGAGAGCGGGAGCCAAAAAAATTTGAAATTCGGGTCCAGACGCCTCTTGCCATTTCTTGGGAAGTAGGGGGCGGGCTCTTCCAAGAAGCGGCGCAAATTGAAGGTNTAAAATGGACCCCAAGGGTCAGCAGAGCGATAAAATACAAGAAAACAAAATATAATCAGAAACAAATAAAATAAAATAAAATAAATAATTAGACTAGGCCGCACCACCAGCCTGGGGGGGTAGCCTCCCACTACATGGAGGCAAAACAAAAGAATCAGAAACAAACAAATAAGTAAATAGTGGAACGTGCGCACCACCAGCCTGGGGGGTAGCCTTCCGGAAGGACCCCAAGGGTCAGCTTCACGTGCCAGTAAAAAAACAAAACAAAGTAAAACGAAATATTTGGGCCACAATAGATATTCGAGAAGGGAACTATGAATATATGCTTTTTTTTCCGAATTTTTTGGCTTCCTGATTTTTTGGGCATTGTTGTTGTTGTTGTTGTTGTTGTTGTTGTTGTCTTCACACTGAAAACCGTTCCGATCTCTCTCTACCCAGTACCTTCGTATGTCCGTACTGATACAACACTCGACGCGGTCGTTTCCCGTAGTCGCAGACTAACTTACCCTAAAAAGGTACACTCAAGTAAAATGTCCCCGAGGGGTCCGCAAGTCAATAGAAATCAACGCCAGATATTCTGGAGTCCTCCACTCCCTCTGCGCGCTATGCGAGGTAACAACTGAGACAAGGGGTCACCATCACGGGCCGGAGAGAATGAGGTACACCCCCTTGGTTCAATCTTGGTACACAACGCAAGCAGAAACAAGGCCATCTGGCACAGAAAAAGAGAGAAAAAGAGAACAAGAGAAAAAGAAAAGAAAAAACAAGGAAAGAGAAAATGAAATAAAAAGAGCTAGGACAAAAAGGGACCAGGCCCTTTTTGTCCTCGCTCCTTTTATTTGCATGTTGTCAATAAGGTTGGCATGCATGTTGTCAAAAAGGTTCGGAAATAGAACGAAAGCCATAAAATAGAACAGAAGAGAGCGTCAACTATCTGCAATTTTTGTTCGGTGGGTTCGCCGTAGTTGTCGAGGTTTGGAGGATTGATTCAGTGGAGTAAAGTGCCTTCGTTGGCGATGGAAATAAGTCCATAACTACTCTTGATCCAGAGCGAACCCATCGCTTTTGAACGGCTTATTCGAAAGCTACTGGCAAGAGCATGCCAACGCACATTTGTTTTTCGCCCAATTCTTTTGACAACCCTTCGAAAAAAATACCCCGCCCCAAAAATGTGGGACAATCGATGGAACTGTACGTCGGGAACCCACCATACGCCGAAAGCCATGTATTATACCGGCGCCAGACTACAAATAGATGCGACGGACACGCACACACCGAATTGAGGGGGTGCATCATGCACGCACGTACGTGCCTTCGCGATACACTGTAGACATCCATGGCAAACATCTCGGTCATGGCATGAAGTGAACAATGAGGAAGCGATGTGGCAGCACCACTTCGCTATGGCCTCGTGCAGTTCGGTATTTGTTCCAGAGGCTTGCTGTTGTTGTTGTTACTGTAGATAGTATCTCCACAAGCTTGGTGGGGGTACCGGAAAAGTGTCTCCATATCCGTAGTGTCCGCACCCACCGCCAATTACCTCCCGTTCTGTCCTGGATCCCCGTCATGACGATGCTGCCAGGTCAAGGTTCAAATAACCCGATCACCGCATCAACCCCATTCCTCGCAGTCCACCTCCCCGTGCGTTTCATTCTACTCTGTTCCTGCCTCCGAGCTGGCTGCGTCTTCCGAGGCGCATCACAGGGGGTAGTCTCTCCCCCCAAGACAGCACAAGTGCTATTCCACCCATTCGGCAACCATCCATTTCCTGCCGCGGTGAGCTCGCAGAATCCACGGTATTGGCGACTGCTGGCTCTGGTCTTGTGTTCACCAGGATGAAAATTTTCCCCGAAAATTGGGACGAGGAATATTGAAGGATGGCGCCGACGGCTCACATTGACAAATCGGCAACATAATCCCTCTCAGATCGCTGTGACGGTGGCGGCGTCACCATCCCGCTGGCCTACAATGTTCCCGTACTGGTTGTGCGTATTGCATCGCGCGTAAACTAAACAACGTGTGATGCCGAACACGGAGAATTTTTTCTTGTTCGTCTACCAGTATATAGAAAGTCAGAGACTTCGAAGGCCTCTACATTGAACTGTTGTTGTACGAAACAACAGTTCCCTGGTGAAGCTGAAAGTAGAAGTGCGAATGTTGTGTTCTTTTCAGCAAACGTCAGATCCGCTGAATCGATTCCTCCCCCAACACAAGAGGAAAAGGTAGAATCTATAACTCAAGTAGTCTTTCTGTCTTGTTCCACGCGCGTGGCACAGTTCGCAGCAGGGGAACAGCAGCGTGTGCCACACCCACACCACGTTCACACGTTTCGGAGGTGCACTGTCGTAGACGTGAGTCAACAACCAAAACGAAATTATAGACGCTGTTGCCTATACTACATGCACATACAGGAAGTTCACCCCGGCTGGGGCTTATGAGAATGCAGGAAAGGCAATCGTTGAAGTGTGGTTGGCAGATTGCTGTGCGCGCCACATCGGCCTCAACCCCCCCCGCTTGTCGTTGGGATCGAAAGGTAGACGGACAACGGCAACAGGGTATTTTGTGTCTTGTCAGTCGGGTACGCGTGATCTTGGTTGCCGGGTGTGGTGCGGGTGAGGTTCACCACGTCACTGGATTTCGCCGAGTCCACGACGCTTGCAGAATCTGTCTAGAAACCGGGCCGTGATTTATTGGTGGAGTCATTGTAAATCTCGGAGACGCGGCTTTCCGACGTCGCCAGCGCTGCAGGCAGTCCACCTCGAAAACGTTTGGCACGGCGGGAGGACCGTCGTAACACAAGGCATTGGTAGATTAAGTCTCTTTGCGAGACGAGGTCATGGGTTGACAAGCAGCAGAAAAAAAAGGGCTTGAGTCTCACGGCTTATCACGGCTTGGTCTAAAGTAGTGAGTGGTGGTCTTCATTTTGGAACACTATTTCTTGGAACATACCCTGGGCTGGTGCAGAGCGTGCACGGCGGCCAAGCAGCGACCAAGCAACCTTCACGGGGACACACAGCAACCAGTTTATACCTTTTTTCCGCCGCGGGTTGCCGCGGCTTGGACTTATTTGGCGCTTGCTATTACTGCAGCTTTTAGTCACAGGCTGATCACCGGGTTGGGTTTGGGATAGTAGGTACTGCAGTGCAAGAGAGTGGTGACAATGCATAGTCTGCATGTATTACCGTCGTTGGCTGGGCAAAAAAACATGAAGCCCTCCGGGGTCTTTAGGTTATATATTTGTTCTTCTAGAAACAAACGTGTACCCCCCGTCGGCGGCAGTGCAGACATCATAATATAAGTAAGTAGGTCCTGGGCGCAAACCCGAACGAATATATATGTATGGTGTTCAGTGTGGGGAATACAATGTCTACAAAGTCAGGTGTTCGGTTCGGAGCATCCCCAAACCCTCCACAGTACATGAATTTTAAATTCCCCTCTGGGGGGTTTGCTGCTGTAGATGGCGAGTTAGGGTTTGCCGATTGGCCACCGGTTTACTACATAGATCTGCGCGGAAAATATGCTGAGTGGGAAGATGATGATGGTGAAAAAGACATGTTGCACGGAATTGTTGATTTTCTCCTCACACGCATAGAAGGAATCGACGTACTACTACTTTTTTTGAAGTATAGTTTTCGGTGGTGGTGTCGGGGCGACACATCTGATCTACAGATAGATCGATATATACATAAACAAGGCGTCCCTCCGGAGTGGGGTATGAGAGCACCGGCGCGGCAGGGGGTGATGCAAATACATATATGGAAAAGGCAAACGCAGACAACAACATATATATTCGCCTGATTGAGAGCGTAGCATCTGATTGAGAGCGAGATTGCGCGATACGCTGTAGCCGGACTACCACTGAGAGGTGGAGCTTGCTGTGTAGCTTGAATTGAAGGGCTAGCCCGTAGCTTCAAGCCGCTACCCTGGTCATCCTGTGGGAGTCTCTCGTTGTGGAGCTACAGCGGGGAGCAGAAGCTACAGCAGAGCCCACCGCCCGACGCGATACCGCCCTGAAACAGTTTGAGCAGAAATAGCCAATCTGGGCAAATCTAGCAACTTGTCTAGCTCCTCGCTGCAGCATCCGATGACGATGACACGCATATGCTCGCGAAGCTGCTGATGAGACCTTCAATTTGCACCGCTTCTTGGAATAGCCCGTCCCCTACTTGCCAAGAAATGGCAAGAGGCGTCTGGACCCGAAATTTCAATTTTTTTGGCTGTCGCTCTCAATCAGATACTTCGCTCTCAATCAGGCGAATATGTTGTTAGACATGGATGGATTAAATAGTACAACACTGTTCGTTCGTTCCACACTCCGCATTTATTTGCCGTGGTTCGGATGCTGCGTCTCTCACCGCCGCGGATTCCAGGCCGCCAAGCGTCTAGAAATTCGTTAGAGGCGTTTTGTAGCCCAGGAAACGCACACGCACACCCTTGCCACGAGCGGGCGAACGAGCTTTGTATAGCGCGTTTAGCACGCGAACAGTATGTTGTAGGGCAGTGACCACAGCATCACGGGGTGTGTCCCACATTCCGAAAAAAAAATGAGGCGACATGGATGGATGTGGATGGACTTCTTGCAAAGGTGGGACGGATCGAATGAATCCACAGACAGGAGCAGCGCGTGCGCGTTCAAAGAAAGATGGATACACACGTAGGCAGACACAACCAAACTATCACGCAATACTACTAGAACACGGGTGGTGAACGGAAAAAAGTATGAATGTCGAAACGAACTCATGTCCGCCGCGACCTGGGTGCACAACTATTCTGTCGTCACTGTTTGTTCTACGTTGAGCAGTTGCCAAAATCGGGTACACCCGGTCCAAACACGGCCATAATCGGGTGCCCCTACTAGATGCTGCTGGAAGCGACCGCATGACACCGTCTGATTGGCCGACGCCCGCCCCTACCCGCCCTTGACCGTCTTTCCACCGGGTGTACCCCATCTTGGCTACGCACCCTACCCGGGTTTTCTTTCCCCAACCCGAAAATGGCGGCGCTGTTCGGCGAAAACCCACATGCACACAATCACGGGTAGGACGCACACCGCTGGCCGCTCGTTTGTCACCAATGAGAAAGCAGCAGTAGCAGATAATGTGTCATTTTCTTAGATGCGTCTCGTGTGTGTCGCATCTCGTGAGTGAGGAATTCATCCACAGCTCTTCTTCTCGATCATTTGCACCGGCCGCCCTGATGCCGTTTCCCTCAATTGAGAGTTCCAACGCCGGCGGTGGGTGCGCCCCCGCCGTCAGAACGTCAGAATTCGAGGGCAAGGCATTGCTGACGTGTACTTGTGTGCATGGGATTTGGTCGAACAGCCCAGCCATTTTCGGGTAGGGGAAAGAAAAACCGGGTACCCCTCTGGGGGGCGAGTAGCCAAGGTCGGGTGCACCCGGTGTCAAGATGGTCAAGGTCGGGTAGCGGTGGGCGTCGGCCACTCAGATCGTGTCATCATGCGGTCGTTTCCAGCAGCGTCTTGTAGGAGTACCCGACTATGGCCGAGTTTGGACCGGGTGTACCCGATATTGGCCACTGCCCTTCTACGTTCATTCAACGTCGTTCTCCTCTTTGTTCGGTCCAACGTTCCGACTTTGTGCAAGCTGTGCTGCTGCGGCTTGTGGGTGCTCGTTAGCTACAGTATATATATTCCACACAGCGTGTGTTTGCCTGTGCTCCAAGAAGGGTGAGAGCCAGGGACGAGGAAGTGTAGTCTGACAATGAAAATGAGCAGCTAAGACCCGAACAGCAGAAATAACAGCAGCAGCATCACAACGGCACAAACGTCGGAGTCGATGACAGCAATAGACAAGATAAAACCAACAATCGGGCGGCGGGTGTTGTTCTGAGGTGAAGAGAGAGCAGATGGGACCGACCGACAAACAACTCACCTCGCACCACCAATCAGCCGTGCTACGAGGTTAAACGGCGTCCCACCACTTATTAATAGACTTTTGCTACTTGAATGGCCACCGCGCTTCACTACGAGCGGTTCAGACCTTTCTCGCGGGCGGGCGTTTTGTTGTGTTCCTCCACCGTGCGCATCCAGGAGTACAGACGGGTGCGTTTTCGAACTGCTGTCAAACGGAGACCTGTGACCAAGCAAGGTGTTCTCGCTATTCTACCCGCTCCCGCTGTGCTTGAAAGAAAGCAAAGAATGTTTCAGCTGCTTCAAAGAACATGAAGGACCCAAAGTCGAGCAGCCGCCAGGACCAGAACGGAAAAGAACCCGAACAGCCTCTACTGATAACGACCAGCCAACACAAAGGTTCAACTGTTCATATGAAGATATTGATTTTGTTTGTGGTGTTGTTTATTTTGTCACATCTGCGTGTTTTCCTCTCTTCCTGTCTTCGAGTCTGTCGTTCTAGAATGTACACTTCCGTTTTTGCCCTCTCCCTCAATACTAGACCCGCACGCACCCTCCTTCTTTCATGACGATGGCTCAAGTTGCGGCACAAAAACTTTCCCCATCAATCAATGTCGCCGTTCGTCTGTAGGTAGATTTCCTCTCCGTGTTTTCTTTCTCATGTCTCACCATAAGAATATCGGTGCTTCGTTGCGATTTCACGTCGACGGGTGTACAAACAGTTTCTTCGTTGTCAGCGTCTTTCTTCGTGGATGTCCATCATGTTGGATACTCACAGGGTGGTCTTCGTGGCGTGACACATTGTTCATGACATGCGTTTCAGTATTGAAAACCGAGGGGATAATAGCCGCATTTTGCAGGTCTATCAGTATGGCCAGACATCGACCATCCAAGAACGTTTGCCTCCTACCGCGACGACCATGACCGGATTGGACACATGCCTTCTGCGACGATCAAGCTCCGATGCGATGCGAACAACCGGCGCGTGCCTTGCACCTGTCACACGATGCTGGCCCTGGGCAGATGCATACTGTAGTCGCCGCGCAAAATACCTTCGGGAGAATACCTTCTACATGGCACTACTTCGTGCTAACCGAAACGTAACGATTTACACGACCATACCCACCCCATTGCCGTGACATACAGAACGGGCCCGGAGAAAAGAAACGTCAACTTCGTGTCGAGCTTCAAATTGCTATTTTGGGCAGAAAGGCCAGCTGAAGTCGGCCAATTTCTTAAAACGGATTTCTAATAATTCCTTGGGGCTGTCGCATGTTGCTGAATATATTATTTTCTCGTTTCTGGCGAGGAAAACAACAACCCACCAAGCCTTCATGAACATTAAACCGACAGCTCGGTGTGGCCAACGTTGGGGGTGTGGCAGTAAAGCAGTACAGCAGCAGTGGGTAGCGCAGCCCACGGCGGCGCCATGACGCGGGGGGCGCCGGGAAAAAAACACTGTCGTCCCCCCCTACCTAAGAATTACATGACATGAGCTATCGGTAGGGGGTGGGAGCATTGTAGCATCAGCAGCAGTGGGACATTTCTTGTTGAACACGCTCCCGCAGCTACCTCCTTGTTTGTCTTGAGGGTGTCGCACGATCATGTATGTTCCTTATCGAGGCGTTCCTAATGTTGTGGTCGAGATTGAGCTGTGTATCCTAGCCCTTTTTTCGTATTTTTCGTAAGCATTTGAGCTCTTGTCCTGATCAAATTTTTCCTAGTTGCGGACCCGTTCTGTAACTATTCCTTTTCTTAGATTCCTGCGCGTCGGGCACAAGTCTCACAGGCCATGGGAAACACGAATACAGACGGGCGAGTGATCAAACGCAGCGGATTACAGCAGAAGCACCTGCAGCAATGATGTCACTTGCAGAAGCAGACATTGACGCACACCCGAAAAGCCACAGCGAGAAAATATAAAAATGTAGGCCGCACATACTTCAAACCTTCGGCCAATGTAGTGTGTTGGAGAAAAACCATTCCGAAAGCAAAAATTTTCGAAATCCTACCGGTCGCCCCGGTGGTCTAGTGGGTAACTTCGCAACCTGCTAAGGGCCAGGTCATGGGTTCGAGTCCCGGCAGAGTGAGTTTATTTCTCTCTAAATACATCCTGGTCTAGGATGAAAGCGACGCGCTTCAAAGCTCGTTGTTAGTAAACCATAATCTATCAACTTCGTGAGTCGCGAGGGAAGGGATTGCTGTACCCTTCTCGCGATAGAAATACCTCAGGCAGAAACCGCAGGAGGGGGTCCAGCCTCCTCTCCTATGTGACCCCGTTTGGGTCGTCTAGCTAGTAGAAGTGGACGATAGGGGCCAGAGGGGCAGACGACAGAGTCCAATGATGGGAGAAAATATATATATATATATCTATATATATATATGCCGGTCGCCCCGGTGGTGTATCACAAAATGTGGTGTTCTGCAGCAGCGGAGGTGGCGGTGCTGCTGTAGCTCGTAGACTTTGTAGTCTGCTACAGAGGTTACACTGCTGTCACCGCGGTACTGCTGTAGCTCGTCGACGTTGTAGTCTATCAGAGGTTACACTACTGTGAGATCGGTAGGCCCGAGCGAGCTTCGGAAAGAGAAATGTAGATAGATGTTCTTATCAACTGACTCCCTGGCCAGGCTTTTATGGGTGCTAGATGAGAGTGAGCACAAGGGGCGAAGGCGCGCTTGTTGCTTGTTGCTGTTGTTGTTGTTGTTGTTTCTCGCACTAGCTCTATAGTCCACAAAAAATGGGGAGCCAATGGTCTCAAAACCCGGCACATACGACGCCGCGGGGAAACAAAACAAAAGTGGTAAGTAGGGTACAAACCACTCGGAAAAAGAAACAAAATGAAGAAAGAAAAGAACAGATATCGCACCGACCGTTAGAGAAAAGGACCCTCGGAAACTTATCAAAATATAACAAAAACAAAAATAAATACAGGAGGACGCTTCCCACACCCGCCCAAAGAATAACTCAAAGAGTAACGTACCAGCACCAGGCACTACGCCCCGGGGCATGGGAGTAGCGGAGAAAACAGGACAAAGAGGCGGCAGATGGGCAGACAGCCAGACGTACAAAAAAAAAGGCAACAGCAAAGCGAGATCACGGTACCCAACACAGGCAACAGCAAAGCGGTACCCAACACAGCAGAGTAGGCAGGGAGGTCATGAAAAAAATGAAACACAGAACCACAGCACAGAGGCCGAAGGCAATACAAAAGACATAGTCTACATACATAGTCTCAAGGAGTATGTCATACCGCAGGGAGGGAAACAGGGCGCAGCAAAGTCGGCCGGGTACATAATTCGCCACAAGGGCCGCCTCGGCCGCCCTACTCGCTTCTACAGCAGTGCCCGGTCGACGTTTCTTTCTCCCCACCGCCGCTTCCCCGGCTCTCTTTCTCTTCGGTCCTGAGGCCGTACTCTCTGCTTCTGCTTCCCTCGCGCACTGGCGCTTCGCGGACGCTTCCGCCTCCTGCCTGTGCCATTTCGTCATGAACCATGCCGCCCCGTCCTCGACCTTGTTGTACCACACCTCCGGGTCCTTGGCGCTCTCTTTCCATTTACCCTCTTCCTTTTCGTCTCCCATGTTGAAGGCCACGAGGTCCTCTCCTAGACGAGACGCCCAGTCGCTCTCTTGCCCGCCCCGGTGCTCCCAACCCCCTCCCAAGCTGAACAGAAGTATGTGCATTCGTTCTTGAGGGGGCAGAGTCCCCCCTCCCCTGTTCCCCCGCGCCTCTGCTGTGCATAATGAGTGCTGTACTGTAGTACTGCCACACATCGCGGACAACCATATGCTCTCCGCTGTTGTACGGGTTTGATGGCACTCTCCACCACCTCTTTTGAGGGCTTGATGTGGATTGTCCTCAGAGATCAAAAGGCAGCAAAAAGGAAATGCGAAGTACTTGTTACAGTCTAAGGAAAAAGAGAATCGGGAGGATGCGACAGTCCAAAGGAAGAAGAAATGCCATTTACGAAATGGACGACTTGGGCCGGTACTTCCACCCAGAAGAAGGGATTGGTTAGGCTCGAACCGATTTTGGCGTTTCTTCACTGCGGGCGCTATCTGTAGGATCGAACGTCCTCCAAGTGAGAGATAACCTCGCCCTCGGTGAGGGACGAGGTTATGCACGACTCTTTTTTTGGCGGTATCAGATGGCCCGCCGGTAGATGGGAGGAGTATATCCAAACCAACACCCAGTTACAGCTGCAGCAGCAGACCGCTCGCTACTTGTGCTGTCTATGCGTCGCTACTTCTGCACTCACTGCTGCTGTGGTGCGTGGTTCGTGCAAAAAGCGGCCCGCAGGCCTGCAGGACACAAAAAGGGGGGTACGCGGCAGAAAAATGGGGTTACCCCATTATCGTATACTCTGCGGGGACCCCGGTGCTCAGCATAAACAAGTTTCCATTGAGCGGGGAGTTTCCTTAACGCAAGCGTCCGTAATGCGGGGTCGGCTGTACTGCGCAAACACAAAATAGTGCGAAGAAGGTGTGTGTATCGATTCAGGTACAAGTCAATCGACGGATACCCTGCGAATGGGGTTAGGGTCCTCGTTAACACCTCCACCCACAGAATTTTCCCTCTCAACTGGGAACCTCTTGTTGCCAGGATGGGTAATTTGATGGAAGTGTCACAAGGCTTTTTGTAGAATCGACTCCAAGAGGTGTTCTCAGAACTTGACACACTTTTATCCATGGGAAAATGTCCAAGTCAAGAGAAAAAGTGTGCACCCAAGAAGGAGATTCGAATCAGTATCCAGCTGACGCCATACATACGCGAAGTTATATCGATTCAGTTAAAAGTCGATCGACTGATACCCTGCGAATCGGATCCTCCTTAACAATAATAGTCCTTGCAAAGACGGAAGACTCCGCCATGTTCTTACGTGCCACCCCTGCCCCTTCCTAAGACGCCACCGCCCCCACCTCCCTCCTTTGTCCAGTTTCTTCTGGAGAAAATACGTGTTGTACCACCTCCGTGAGACCGTTTTTTGTCCGACATCGGCCATAACGTGCAGCGGGCGACAAGCCCACTAAGTTCAGATTATCTTCTTGAACGTATCTACTGTATGTAGACTAGATGTCGTTATGCTTGCCATGTGATGGCAACGCGCGCGCTTTTTCTGTCTTCGTTTTGGTGTCTGTCCAGTGAACACAGGAAATGGTTTGCACCCTTTTCGGCATACTATACCAGGTTGGGGTAGTCATGAATTAATTGCCGTCTGCCTTGGGCTGCATGCAGAAATCAGGTACTGTTGTACCAGATAGCGTTTACAAAGTGTCGTTGGCATGCGGACCCGGTTGGCCCCAAGTTCCCACTGACCTTCCGGTGCATAATTACCGAAGTTCACGGTTGGTGATAGATGCACCACCTTCGGCGTCGCCCGAACCTCGTCGAACAGTATTTTATCGGAATGCATACAACCGGCAAAACAAACCGTCAAGGCAGGATACCAAATTGATCGCTCACATTTAGTTTGGAGGGGGTGAAGAAGGCGAAATTTGATGCTGACTACATGTAGTTTTGAGTACAAGCGCAAGAGCACCAGAAATTGGATAATAGACATACCAATAGGAAGACACCGCGAAAAACCGAAATCAATCGTTGCTTCTCGCACAGGGCAAGAGTGCAGGCTGATCGAAACAGCCATTTCCCGCGTCTACCTCCACACGCCTCTTTTGAAATCATCACATGAATTTGTACTTCGCAGTAATACATAACACTGTTCTAAATTGTAAAGTAGTCAAGAGAGCCAAAACGGAATGCGCTCAAGCTAGTTATTTTGTCACTACGTGTCGCATCCTGTTGCCATCAGTAGAGGACATCATGAAGCGGCGCCGTGCGTGCCGGCACGCTCAGGTTTGCCTCTGGCGCTGAAATATCGAAGGTGGCACCTGTTTCTGAAAACATCCGAAATCTGCACCGGAACCAAGCGGCATCCAACATTTGTCACGGCCGTGCTCGCTGCCACCGACCCGAACCTCCTTGACTGCGGGTTTACAACAGTAGCTGATGCCACTAGCTACTGCTGTCGACCTTCTTTCAGGGAATTACGGTCCGTGGCGGTGAGCACGGCGGTGACAAATGTTGGATGCCGTTTGGTTCCGGCGCGGATTTCGGATTGTTTCCAGAGACTGCTGCGACGTTACGATATTTCAGCTACAGCAGCAAACCTGAAGGTTCCGGCACGCACGACGACACTTTTTCGTGGTGTCTTCTACTGATCACAATAGGATGCAACATGTAACCCTGGCGTTAAGGTTGTACTTTTTCTTGTAGGATTTATGTATGCGAGCAAGAGTCAGCGTCACAAACCCATTTCTGCACCCGAAACATTGGTTATCCCCTGCTGTTTCCCGCGATGTCTTATCTCGAGTGTTTGTTCTGGACCGTTCTCTGCCCCTTGCTTGCATTTATGCAGGACGACCATAATGATAAAGACAAAGACGTCATGGACGATGGGGATCGTGCCCATCCTCCCAATCGTGCTACTTGCTCTTAGCGGCACCTCGGCCTCCGCCAGCTTCGCTTTCAGGGGCATGAACGCCCACGACGAGGTACATCGATATTCCTCGAGTTCGCGGCCTGGCGTTTTCAAAACGGTGTATAACTAGATGAACGGGAGCGGAAAGACTTCGCCACCAATCTAGACGATAGTATTGTGGGTGTCTTCCTCGTGTTTTAGTCCTTTCTTGGCGAAAAAGCCGGGGACATACAGGATTAACTAATCATACTCGCAAGTTTGTGGCCGATGTACCAGCGTTTTGTCGTGTTATTGCAAATATTCGTAGCCATCCTTAAAATGTGTTGCAATTTTCACTTATTTTATAGCGTATTCACAGCGGCAACGTGCCGCGGGCCATTTTAAGTATGGCAACTAGTCGCTGTTCACTCTCGCTGTTCATATTGTGTGCGAAGCCTTAGTGTAGAGGCCTGTGCATTCCGCTCGTGGTTGCATGCGGGGTCAGTTACGTCAGGTGGAGTACTGTATCACCTTTGTGTATGTGCCACATGTAGACACCAACGCAGTCCGTTGTGTTCGACCCGTACAAAATTACTGGGGAAGCCCGTGTTCGGAATTTAGACCTGTTCGTAATGTTGTGTCTGCACTACTCTTGGAAGTTTGCTTCCACACAAACGTTCATATGGCCACCAAACGGGGTTTTCTTGGCGCGCTGTGGAGAGATACCTGGTTGTTCATCGAAGAGGTGTGTGCCGAAGAAGGCAGCGCGGCAAAGGTTTGAAATAAACGCGGATAATGCCCTTGCCTCGGACCAGTGTTGAGGCTACGCGCGCTGCCTCGAACCGAAGGATTACGGTTGCTTCCGTTGAAGAAAACGTCGACGCATATACAAACCTTGCGTGCTTTGATCGTCTCGTCAACAGGGAAACCTCCAACATGTGGCCGACGCCCAAACGATCAACAGCAGTGTGCGTAGCCTCCAGGCCGAAGGTAAGACGTGTGGGGGGGAAAACGCCGACAAAAGGTATGTGTAGTGCCATGTTGGTGAAAGCAAAGCGACCTCCTCAGAAGGAGCAACGCAAGGGCACAGTGAAAGAGCGGGAAATTTCTCAAAAAGCTGGAAACATCGAGAGTGTTGGACACACATCAGACCTTGCACGTCCAATGAGCTCTTATCGGGCTGACAAATTGCCGACAGTACGCAATTGGAGACGCTCTTTGAAAATGGTGGTGAGCCTTTTCCTAGGTAGATCAGTCGTGTTTCAGGGCCTTGCTAGGGTTTCGCCGAGGTGCTTTGGGGGTTGCGTTCAATTCGGCTGGAGGACGCCGGCACCGATTGTTTTGGCTGCATATGGGACTGTTTTGGCAGGCCCTTCTCCGCAGGCCAACCAATGCGCAATACCGCCTCTCCTCGATCAACAACATATATCCTCCTCGATATGGGTGAAGCACACACTCAATCTTGGCCTACAGCGTCACTATGACGTGAACGGGAACTCCGAATGGTACGGATCCACATTTTGTACGACAGCCCAGTGCCCAAACGTCGAGTTGAATTTGGGCCCTTGTTAAAAAAGAAAAGCCTCCAACGATATACATTCTCTGCATGGAACTAACATATTCGTGAAGAATGTTTTCCTCATTAGCTTTCGCATTAGCTACTTGAGCGTTTCGCTCGTCCCGTGAATAACGCTGCGGTACGGCTCATTTTCCCATTACAAGGGAAGGAACTCCACCTCAGTTAACCCACCGTCGCCATACCTTGCTGAACGTACATGCGACCAAACTGCTGTTACTTGAACTCTTTCGGGGAACGTCTCCCACAGGAATTAGTCCAGATTTGGATTTCTAACCATCAAATCACTGTAGTTCCTTGCCACCAACCATTCATTGATAACCAGAAAGAATGAAAAGAACGCCCTCAGCGTTTTGTGTTGGGGTCGGATCAGAGGGAATTCTTTGGAGGGGTTGGTCAAACGTCCATCCATGACCAGAAACATGTCAAAAGCTCAATCCGGCCCCTGAAATGTAAGCCGGTCTGTTTTATTGTCTCTACCCTAAGCGGCGGTACGTAGGTACATGATGCCTGCAGTTCTGCTACCTCAAATTCAATGTAATCTGCCGCCACTTTTCGCGCTGCCCCATCTAGCTTGTCCTGTGAAATGTGCTGTGTTGCCAGCGTCACATACCTCAACAATGGGCATGACATAAAAACGAGATTTGAATACGAGGAAAAATTTTTCTCTGACGACAACGCGCGGTTGGCTAGTGATGATATTTTTTCTGCGTCCTTTCACTCGAATGAAATTCTGGTAAGCACCACCGCTCTGTTGTGAATGGCGTCTTCCTCCAAACCGAACAGTCCCGATGTGCGACGGCGACATTGTCGGCATCCAGTCAAGCGATGTGTGCTGCTCCGCAAGCTGCGGGTCTTGCGGAGGTTCCGGGTGCACTGGCAGGGACGGTGGATCGGAGTCCTGCTGTGGTGGCGGAGTCAGGGCTTCCGGTCGGTACTGCTCCATTACGGGAGAAGCACCCTGCATGACCGGTGAGTCAATAGGAACGTTCGAGGGTCGTTCGGGTGTCAAAATGAAAAACTCACACCCCTGGCGTTAGTATCGTTAGCGTTTGCTCCCCCACGTTGACCCTCGGGAGCTGGGATTTTCTCCATGTTGGAAAGGTAGTTATGTTGCGTGGTTTAAACTGCATCTACATACGGGAATAACCAAGGAGCGTGTCACGGATTATGCTAGATATAAATGTACTTGCAGAATTCTCGATGTGTCGTGACACATTTCTCACCTTCAGTATGAGGAAAAAATAATGCGCGGTCGCAATTTGTTCTTAAACAACAGTTTGGACCAGACACCGCAAAAGGTTCACTTTTCGCGGGTGCCGATCCTTCACCCACCTCCTGTGTCTCTCGCTCTTCGCGAACGTCTTCACGGCTTGACGTCTTCGTTCGTTTCGATACACCGCTATCTTGTACTTTGTTGTGCTTTCTTCTTTTTATTCCTAACTTCCCCCTAAACCCTCACCGTTATCCATCCCGGTGTGGTCGCTCGCCCCATTGAGGGGCGGGGGACCGGTCGTTTGCCCGAGTGTGTGAAACGGATAGCCACAACAAGAACATTAAAAATTTCAGTGAACCATGTATTCAGCTGGAACGGATTCTTGTCTTGGAACACTGCCCAACACTTCGTAACCTCTCCCAATTTTTCAGGCCCGGCCCCTACGCCAGAACCCACGCCGGCCCCTACCCCTGCTCCCACACCTGAAAGTAAGTGGTCCTCCCTTGTCGGTTTGTTGACAACGTACATGACACCTTCAGCATTGCATGCCCACCTGAAAAGTAGTGTCCACTGTACGCGTCGTGTTCGCCGTTGCTCCTCAAAACTGCACGTGGTTTGGGCGACAGCTTCGATGTCCCAGGTTGGAGAATGAAGACAGTAATTGCCTGACCCGGGTTTTGAGTGGCCCATCATTGCCCATGTAAGACGGATGCGTGTCGTGCCTATTCGAGACTCTTGTCATCAAAGTCGGCGCATTTTGGGTTGCATCTGGAGGAGACAATCACGGTCTTTTTTTTGCCCCGACGTTTCTCACCGTCCTGTCTCGAATCTGTGAGCTTGCTTTGCTTCTCTGACCGACTCTGAACATTGAGTAATTTTATCCAAACATAGGTTTGAATATTAGTGGCGTCTGACCGGCGTTGTCTCATTTGAACTGACGTCTACGATGGCGTCTGTGTGTTGAATGCCGTCTTCCTCCAAACCGAACAGTCCCGATGTGCGACGGCGACATTGTCGGCATCCAGTCAAGCGATGTGTGCTGCTCCGCAAGCTGCGGGTCTTGCGGAGGTTCTGGGTGCACTGAAAGGGACGGTGGATCGGAGTCCTGCTGTGGTGGCGGAGTCAGGGCTTCCGGTCGGTACTGCTCCATTACGGGAGAAGCGCCCTGCATGACCGGTGAGTCAATATGAATGATCGACGCTTGTTCGCACATCGACGTGATATACTCGCAGTCTATCCTTAGAGTTTTCTCCTCCAAGGCCGATCACTACTAAATATGAACATACATGTCCCCTCCCGTGCCTTCGCCTGATGTGGGAGCGAGTACATTTAATGGTCGAAACTTGATCCACATGCTTGAGATACAAACTAACTGTAGATTGCTCACAAGAATTGAACGGGCAGCCACAACTGGATAATATATGATTTGCAATGGCCGCGACATGTCATTTTTAGAGACTCCAGGCACATGTTGACACAGCAGTATCATACCCCAAAGCAAGCCTCGTTGCCGATCGCAAAGTTCCTTTTACCACGATGTTTTTAATCGAACGTCATATTTCAACACTACGCCAACAGCACTCTATTCGAACGCCTGCCCAAATTGTGGAAGCAGGCCCGGCCCCTACCCCGGATCCTACCCCGGCCCCTACGCCACCCCCTACAGTTGAAGGTAAGCGGTGCTCCGTTGCCTTGCGTTCAAAACTACTGTATTCCTTCAGCATCCCAAATAGACTTTATGTTAATGACTTGAACAATGTCTGTTGCGCACGACGTCTTACAATGGTCGCGGCTCCTTTGACACTGCATGTGTTTGATGGTGCAGCTTCGATTCCGTACAGTNTGCGTTCAAAACTACTGCTGTATTCCTGAATCATCGCAAATATATGTTGCTGACCTGAACAATGTCTATTGTGCACGACGTCTTACAATGGTCGCGGCTCCTTTGAAACTGCATGTGTTTGGTGGTGCAAATTCGATTCCGTACAGAGATCTTCAAGAGTACCCTAGCGATGCTCATGTAGCATGGACGTCTGTCGCACCTATTTGGAGCGATTCAGATGTAGTCAGCGCCCTGCATGTACTCCGTCTCAACGACGGGCATCGATTGTTTAACTGATGCGCACAAGTGTGGCGCTGTCTCATTTGAACTGACGTCTACGATGGCGTCTGTGTGTTGAATGCCGTCTTCCTCCAAACCGAACAGTCCCGATGTGCGACGGCGACATTGTCGGCATCCAGTCAAGCGATGTGTGCTGCTCCGCAAGCTGCGGGTCTTGCGGAGGTTCCGGGTGCACTGAAAGGGACGGCGGATCGGAGTCCTGCTGTGGTGGCGGAGTCAGGGCTTCCGGTCGATACTGCTCCATTACGGGAGAAGCGCCCTGCATGACCGGTGAGTCAATATGAATGATCGACGCTTGTTCGCACATCGACGTGATATACTCGCAGTTTGGTAACACACTATCCTTAGAGTTTGCTCCTCCAAGGCCGATCACTACTAAAATGAACATGTCCCCTCCCGTGCCTTCGCCTGATATGGAAGCGAGTACATTTAATGGTCGAAACTTGATCCACATGCTTGAGATACAAACTAACTGTAGATTGCTCACAAGAATTGAACGGGCAGCCACAACTGGATAATATATGATTTGCAATGGCCGCGACATGTCATTTTTAGAGACTCCAGGCACATGTTGACACAGCAGTATCATGCCCCGAAGCAAGCCTCGTTGCCGATCGCAAAGTTCCATTAACCACGATGTATTCAATCGAACGTCATATTTCAACACTACGCCAACAGCACTCTATTCGAACGACTGCCCAAATTGTGGAAGCAGGCCCGGCCCCTACCCCGGATCCTACCCCGGCCCCTACGCCACCCCCTACAGTTGAAGGTAAGCGGTGCTCCGTTGCCGTGCGTTCAAAACTACTGCTGTATTCCTTCATCATCGCAAATACATGTTGATGACCTGAACAATGTCTGTTGTGCACGACGTCTTACAATGGTCGCGGCTCCTTTGAAACTGCATGTGTTTGATGGTGCAGCTTCGATTCCGTATAGCGATCTTCAAGAGCACCGTAGCGATGCTCATGTAGCATGGACGTCTGTCGCACCTATTCGGAGCGATTCAGATGCAGTCAGCGCCCTGCATGTACTCCGTCTCAACGACGGGCATCGATTGTTCAACTGATGCGCACAAGTGTGGCGTTGTCTCATTTGAACTGACGTCTACGACGACGTCTGTGTGTTGAATGCCGTCTTCCTCCAAACCGAACAGTCCCGATGTGCGACGGCGACATTGTCGGCATCCAGTCAAGCGATGTGTGCTGCTCCGCAAGCTGCGGGACTTGCGGAGGTTCTGGGTGCACTGGCAGGGACGGTGGATCGGAGTCCTGCTGTGGTGGCGGAGTCAGGGCTTCCGGTCGGTACTGCTCCATTACGGGAGAAGCGCCCTGCATGACCGGTGAGTCAATATGGACGATCGACGCTTGTTCGCAGTACATTTTCGCTAGAGTTTGCTCCTCCGACGGTCGCCCCCTGATAACTGCGTATGGATACATGCTCGCTATTGCCCGTTTATTTCGTCTTCGAATGGTATAGTCTATATCAAATGGTTGACGCTTGATCCACATGCTGGAAATAAAAGCCAACAATATTGCTCCGAAGAATGAGAGCGGGCAGCCACAACTGGATAAAATATGATTGGCAGTAACCGTACCTGCTGCCTTTTGTCGAGACAAATTCTCTGTTTCCATGCACTTCTTGACACAACAGTGAAAACCCCCGAGCTACCAACAGTGAAAATACTATTTGAATTGCTACAGTATTCCTCACATCAACGTTTCGTCGATCATCATGTTGTATGTAGAAACACTGCCCAACCGTAACATGAAGCGAAAACTTCCCTACCAAATGAAACAGGCGCGGCCCCTACGCCGGCCCCTACGCCGGCCCCTACGCCACCCCCTACAGTTGAAGGTAAGCGGTGTTCCGTTGATGATGATGCGTTGCCTTAAAAATGACACCATACCTTCAGCATCCCATGTATATGTTGATGTCGTGATATATTGATGTTTGTCGTGATATAACACCTGGTAGTGATCAGATCATCAGTAGACCGACAGTCTTAAAGGTAGTTCATATAGCTCTGGCGCCGATCGCGCCTATTCCGAATGATTTTGGGGTATGCATACGTCAGCGCATGTTGTGAAGAGCAGGGCACATCACGACCTTTTTGGGCGATGCGTACGTTGCCCCCACGTTTCGCGCTGTCACGTCTTGAGTATCTGGGAGTGCTTTTGTTGACTGTCATATCTCTGAATGATTGCTACCTCCCGAGAGGTGCGAAATCAGCTCAAATGAAACAACACCCCCAAGATTACGCCACAAGCCAGTGAGCGTTTGACCGTAAATGACGTCTTGGTAGGTGTTGTCTCACTTTAAATCATCTCTACTGAGCAACACCGCTGTTTCCTTTTATGCTATACGAACAGTTCCAAAATGCGACGGGGGGATCGTCGGTATTCAGGCGAGCGATGTTTGCTGTTCCTTAAGCTGCGGGTCTTGCGGAGGTTCTGGGTGCACTGGCAGAGACGGTGGATCAGAATCCTGCTGTGGAGGTGGAGTCAGGGCCTCCGGTCGTGATTGCTCTGTTACGGGAGAAGCACCCTGCGTTGTGACAAGTAAGCCGATTCGAGTGAAAATGTACATGTGCATGCGCACGTCGAACAATCAAAGAAACCAAACGACCCACTACTTGCTTCAGCGTATTTAGTCGACCGTCCTCTTCAAGACTGCACCGAAAGATTATTACGCACGAACGCTCCAATTCCGGAAATAGGTCCCGCCACGACGCCGACGCCTACGACCGCCACGGCTTCGCCCGGCACTACGCTGACTCCTGCTACTACCCCGACCCCTACAACGGCCATGGCGTCGACGGTCGCGCCTACGCCCGCCCCTACCACAACCGCGGGAACGCCGACCCCTACGTCTGTAGGTGGTACTACGCCTGCCCCCACCGGAGGCCGTGGTACGCCGGCCCCTACCATGACCGCGGGAACGCCGACCCCTACGTCTGTAGGTGGTACTACGCCTGCCCCCACCGGAGGCCGTGGTACGCCGGCCCCTACCATGACCGCGGGAACGCCGACCCCTACGTCTGTAGGTGGTACTACGCCGGCCCCCACCGGAGGCCGTGGTACGCCGGCCCCTACCATGACCGCGGGAACGCCGACCCCTACGTCTGCAGGCGGTATTACGCCGGCTCCCACCGAAGGCCGTGGTACGCCGGCCCCTACGATGACCGCGGGAACGCCGACCCCTACGTCTGTAGGCGGTACTACGCCGGCCCCCACCGGAGGCCGTGGTACGCCAGCCCCTACCATGACCGCGGGAACGCCGACCCCTACGTCTGTAGGTGGTACTACGCCGGCCCCCATCGGAGGTCGTGGAGGCCGTGGTACGCCAGCCCCTACCATGACCGCGGGAACGCCGACCCCTACGTCTGTAGGTGGTACTACGCCGGCCCCCACCGGAGGCCGTGGTACGCCAGCCCCTACCATGACCGCGGGAACGCCGACCCCTACGTCTGTAGGTGGTACTACGCCTGCTCCCACCGGAGGCCGTGGTACGCCGGCGCCTACCATGACCGCGGGAACGCCGACCCCTACGTCTGTAGGTGGTACTACGCCGGCCCCCGTCGGAGGTCGTGGAGGCCGTGGCACGCCAGCCCCTACCATGACCGCGGGAACGCCGACCCCTACGTCTGTAGGTGGTACTACGCCGGCCCCCGTCGGAGGTCGTGGAGGCCGTGG
>CACKRE030001127.1:195863-213323 GCA_902602495.3 Ectocarpus sp. CCAP 1310/34 | reverse complement strand
GTGTCAGCAGCTAGATGACTCAAACAAAATAGCAACACATACACTGCCATACCTCCACACATTCCCTCGTCCGAACCTAGCAAGCCACTAGGAAGTCACGAGGGAGCCAAGTCCTGCTCGCAGGTTCTCTTGGCTTTCCTTCAGGTGAACACGTCCAGGAATCCAGTATCCGCAGCCGCCGCAGTANATCGTACACTCCCAAGATCCAACAGTCATCGTGTCAGCAGCTAGATGACTCAAACAAAATAGCAACACATACACTGCCATACCTCCACACATTCCCTCGTCCGAACCTAGCAAGCCACTAGGAAGTCACGAGGGAGCCAAGTCCTGCTCGCAGGTTCTCTTGGCTTTCCTTCAGGTGAACACGTCCAGGAATCCAGTATCCGCAGCCGCCGCAGTAGTACTGTACTGCTGTGTTGTAGTAGCAGGAAATCCAGGTTGTACCCATCCGTTGTCCAAACAAAGACTTGTGATTCCGTGAGAGAAGGAGATACCACCGCCGTCGAAGGGTCGAAGGCACTGTCTGCCAGATGTAGGCTGTGAGATAGATGGTGCCACCTATGTGTTCTTAGCCTGCCCGCCCGTGAGGGTCGTAACGAGGCCGTGCATGCGATATGTGTGTGTATGTGTGTTTTCGTCCTATTTATTATGGCGACAGTCCCCCCATTTTTCGTGGTGAGACGTACTACACTTTTCAGCGTATGTAGAGTACCATACTTTTCAGTGTATTTTTTCGTACAACTACAACAATCCAGGGTCACACAGGAGGGGGTAAACACCAGGGCTTTTTTGCTTCTTTTAATTTCGCCTCATGCCCCACCTTCCTCCGGCGGTGCGTGCTGAATTTTAATTTTATCGCGAGAAGGGTCCAGCCTTCCCTTTCCCTCGTCAACGGTGCTATCGTTGAAGTTTGGTACTCACGAGAGCTTTTTAGCAATATTTTGCGTTCACCCGCAAATTTCGTGAATTTTTCACCCCATGGGGATTCGCCCCCCCCGGTGTTTGCCATCGGGGTTGGGTTTTCGTCGGTTGGCAACGACGTTGTAAAACAAGCCGCCCCCCCCGGTGTTTGCCATCGGGATTGGGTTTTCGTCGCTTGGCAACGACGTTGTAAAACAAGCCAATTCACTTCGTGAACTCGGCAACCAGGTTACCGTTTTTTTTTTTTTCCTCCGTTTATTTTTTTTGGGCGGTAACCATAATGATGGTTGAGTAGATCATGTTGTGCGGGGTGAACCCTCACTCCGCGCAAGGGGGATGATCGCACCACGTTGTGTTAAAATGGTCAAGCACCCTCGAGGCAGTTACACAGTGCTTACAACTGTCTCTGGAAGTGAAAGCACCAGAAAATAAATTAATTCATACGCAGCTGTCATCCGTACGCAAGGAAGTAAGCACAAGATGCCGAACACCCTTAGCAGGATGCAGCGCACCCTTCATGCGACTCGCCGAATATCTCACGGCGCTTCGCGCTTGGTGATGTGAGAGCCTGGTCCGGTGAGAACCCGGCGTGCTCCGTCCCGGCTTTGTAGGGATGCGAGGTCAATGGTCTAACGACTACGGCATGCACGACAATGAGTACACCCCATGGGGATTCGAACTCACGACCTCTGCGACTAGCGGATTACAAGGATACCACAAAACCACCGGGGCGACCGGTACTGGGTACTAGGAGGGTTAAGGCGATCACGCCGCACTTAAAACAGGAAAATAGAGTGGGAGGATTATTTTGGTCCATTCAGCAATATGCCAAATAAATGCCTGTGCCCCAGCCATATTTAAAACTCAGGTAGCTATACCTTCTGCCGACACACGGGCGAGGGAGGCGACCATACCCACTGCATTTAACACACACACCCACATGTCAGTGATGAAACCCCAACCACACGCCTCTATCAGCGGCCACGTCAGGAGGCAATGATGAGATAATGTTCACCCGTGCCCTTCTCACATTGAACGACATGCCATTACACAACAAGGTAAACATGTTCTCCCGCGCCGCACATGCCCCCATACATCACACAAAAAAAATAAGTTGACGAAAATATACACACCCCGAGACGCGTTTGCTCCGCAACCACATAAGGGTGCCATAGTAGAACACCCGACAAACCGAGTTCCCATAAATCTTCCGTCTACAACTTCCCAACATAACATACAGATAGATACACAAGATGGCTACCAAACTGCCTTGTTGAGCTTGTTACCCACAGGGGAGATATCGTTGTATGCTGTCTGGAAAACCGTAGACATACAGGTAGCCTTTCGCTCACGCTATGGATTCATTGCTAATCTATCTTACACTTATTTCTATAGAAATGGATTTGTTGTGTGATATTAAAAAAATAAAAAACTCTGCCCATCACGAAAAAACTGCGGACCGCGGTCTCCCTCAAGGGACTGTAGAGTAAACCGGGGTATTAACGGACACCTAAGCCGCCCCCACGCCAACAGCTCGTTCTCGGGTGTGAGAACGAATTTGAAGCGTATGAAAGTGTCCAGCAGTAGCCTATGTCGTAGGCCACCTCTTAAAAAAAAACAAAGAAAAAACACTCAAGTGTTGATGAGTTATGGCTGTTGCAGTGTACCTGAAGTTTTACCTTGAAACGGAAGATAACACCCCCGGCGCCAATTAAGGGACATTTTGCATTAGTAGTGATTTCTCACGTTCTACCGCATTTAAAAAATTTTCCTTTAGCACGCACCGTGGTGATGGTAATACCAAGCCATTGGGAAAGAAAGAAAAAAAATGGCCAATATACGGGGACAAAAGCGAGGAATCCCCTTGTTTTTTGGGCCTGTTTTTGGGCCGAATTAGGCCCACTTTAGGCGTCGTGCAAAGATGTTGGGAGCGTTTTCTTTCTCGTTTTTCGTTCAGTGACGTGGCAAGCAACCCTAGAACAGACAATATGCAAAGTTTTGGTGCCATCGGAGTTGGTTTCGTCTCTGTATGGCATCCAGACGCCATTTTTGGTCCCTTTCTCGCCCGAAATCGAGCTAGGAAAAGAACGCCACAGCACCTGAACCACTCTAGCGAAGAGCACGCACGCCCCCCACCAAGCGCCACCACACACCCTGTACAACATCGCCGCCCTCCTGGAGACAGCGTTCATATCGGTAGATCATGAGCTCCCCTGGCAACCTTGAGTGCAGCGGTACGCACCCCCCAGCGGCTCCTCAAATGTCCAGCTCCACGAGTGTCCTCGGCAAGCGCCATGCGGAGGAGGCCGTGACCGGGGGCCAACCGCCACGGCAGACAGCGTTGAGCCCTGTTGGACATGGGGGTAATGACCCCACGCTTGTGCTTCCTGCCTCTCACCACAGCAGCAGCCAGGCTGCACAACCACCGTATCATCATTCCGTCTGCGTACACCAACAACAGCATGGCAGTGTACAGCGGCAGCCTCCTCAACAGCAGCAAATGCCACAGCAGTACTCTGCACCCCAAGCTCCCAACTACGGTCAGGACTTACTGGCTCATCACTACTACCCAACAGCAAGTACTACCAGGACGTGTCTCCCCGACGGAAGCTCCGGGATCAACTCCGCCCCAGCTCAGCGTTTCCCATGCTGGCCAGGTAACGGCGGCGACAGCGACGGCAGCAGCCGTCGCTTCTGCCCCTTCTCCGATGGTGGCAGCGTTCACAGCAGCTTTCATGGAGAACCAGCGGAAGTTTGCTGGTCAAGTCGGGCAGACAGCGGCTGCGTCAGTTCCGGCGCAGGCACCCGCACTTCCTGCCGTTCAAGTCGGAGTCTTAGAGACAGCACCGGCGGAAACGGCGACCGCATCTTCCTCCTCTCCGCCTGGGTAATCAGCGGCTGCGGCAGGGAGGGTGTTTACATCCGCACTCCCTGCTCCTCATGCCGGAGTCGTCGCGACAGCACCGGCGGCAATCTCGACAAAATCTACCTCACAAGCCCCTGGGCAGATTGCGGCTGCTGCACAGAGACCACCTGCACTCGCACCTCCTGCTCTCCAAGACGGAATAGCAGCGGCACCAGCGGCGGCCGCTCATGCTACCCCTCAAGTCCCGCCAGGATCGGCGGCTGTGGCGCTGCCGAACCAGGCGGGACCTCCTGCCCCTGAAGTTGCGTCATGTTCGGCGGCTGCGCCGCGGGCGCAAGAGGCGGCAGCCCTACCCATGGGGTCGGTCGGAGCAGCGGCGGCAAGCGGCGTGGTACAAGAATTGGGCGTCACCGTTGCCGACGGCGGTGCTACGAACCAAAGGGCGAGGGGACCGACGAACTTGGTACACAAGGGCATGTTGTTCGAGGCCCTCCTGGAGAAGGTGAGGGATTCGCACCGGCTCGGCTATAGAGGGGCGAAATTCACGTGGAAGACAAGAGCGGTGGACTGCATTACCGAGCAAAAACCCCTGTTCGATTCCGTCCGCAAGAAGTGGCTGCAGCTGCCTCAAGAGTCGAGGATCAAGTACAGGTGCGCCAACTACCTGGACACCCCCTTCCCGACGGAGTCCACCGCTCGGTACTGGTTCAACGAATGCAGGACGCCTACCACAAACACAGGCAAACTTAAGCAACGTCTTTGTTGTTGTCCCAGACAACACACATTGTAGTTTTTCTTTTGTTTGACGCAAAATTGAAGTATGTCGCGTCTTGGCGGTTAGTGGGCATGCGAGGTCATCCGCATTTACAGCCGTAAAGTCTGTCCGGGGATAGAGTGATTTTGACGTAGATACTCCATATTTGGGATACGGTTACGGTGCCAACTACAATGCCCACCGCAGAAATTTGTCCCGGCGAGGAGAAGTAAAGGATAACGAATCTCCGTGCACCTTGTCGGGGACGTACAGGCTCCGGTGTCTATACCATCGCGTAGTCTCACCTGCTGAGACTCTTGCACGCGGGATGTTGGCGAATTCTTGTGAGGCACATAAAGAACACTAGCACAACCTCCTTATGGGGCACCGTCATCACGTTGCCCTCTCTCCCATTGCCGTGATCTGTGACCCGTATGTCTCATGTGACTTTCTTTTCTGGGAACGAAGGTAGCCAGAACCAGTTTGTAATTGTTTTGCATGTCTTTTGCCAACGCTATTGACAACGGTTATCCACGTGTATCGAGTGCAACGAGACTGGACACGTACGAATACTTTGCAGTGTATTTGCCTGCGATCGTTCTTCTCTACTCCTCCGTTCGTTAAGGCCGAAGGTCAACGATAAAGGCCGATTCTGGACTGACTACTGCCCGGGTTTCGAATCGATCCGCAAGCTCATGTAGTCCTCCTCCAACGACGGCAACGGCAATGCGGCCAGAGGTGACGCTACCGACAGAGCACAGCAGGCTAAAGCCGAGAGGGTGAGATGAAGAACGATTGGCCTAGTCGACGGCAGGTATCCGATTGGGTTAGACCGTCATATAGCGAGAGGATGGAAGGCCACGTCGGACAGTCTACGTTGGTGATGCTGTCACACAGTGAGGGAGTTAGGCGTCGGTTGGGACTGCGCGACAAGCCTTTGGAGGTTGGAAATCCCCTCGAATTCCGCGTGTAGGCCATGCTTTTAGCACCGAGAGTATGGTACTACCACCGTGAATCGTAACCCCGTGTCTGCCCTATTACGAATGTTTCATTGTTGGTGACACAGCGCGTCAAACGCTCGAATTTTCGCGGTTGCACCATCACTCATGGTTCCGGCTCGGAAACGTGGTCGGATTTTCAAGAACTCAGATCACAACCCGAGTTTACCCCCCCCCGACCCGCAAGACGAGCATTGAAGTTCGAGACTTCGCGAATGGTTGGACGAATGTCCAGCCTTCCCGGTTTATCAGTTCCAATGCCTCACCGTTTCCCTATTTGATACGGCCATATGAAACGCACGTGGCAGATGGCAGCCAGGCAAGCCCAGCAGGAGGCGAGGGGAAATGATACAGCAATCATGGAGTCACTCCAAGACCAGGCGCAAAGCCAGGGGGAGCGCAACGTTGAGGATGTGGAGAGGGCGGAAAAGCACCTGGAGGTAGCCCGCCAGAAGAAGGATATCCTGGAAGCGCAAGCACGGGATTCTGCAGCCAGAGAGAAGGCTAGGGACGCGAAGACGGAGCATTATCGGCAACAGAGGTTGGTTGCTGAAGCCGACCGTGCGAAGAAGCAAGATGCGCAGGTAAATGTTGCCATAGTTCGGCTCCAGTGCTCGTTCCGAACGACGCTAAGGGTTGCGTTGGTGACTCGCATCATGTGTCGGGTCGTTGGTACCTCACAAAAAAGATTGGGCGCCCCGCGTTTTCCGAGTTCGGGGTTTATCTTGCAGAGGACATGACCCGCGATATGCATTACCCCTAACTCAGTTGATTGAAAAGCGTAGGCAAGCCTGTACGCTCGGTGGGCTGAGTGCACGCATATCCCCGGAGTTGTCTCCCGCATTCGGGCCCAAATAACGTAGTTTGATTATCTTGTGGCTTCCACATCTCACATGCATATGGTTTGCTCTTGGTTCGATGTACTGCCCCCCTTTGCTTGAACCGCATGGTCTGCAACCCGTTCGAAAAACAGCACGAGGATTTGCTGGACTTCATGTCGTCCACGTTCCGGACTCCTGTAGGAGGCGTTTTCATCCAATGGGACTCTTATGAAAAATTTTGGGAGTGTCTGCCCGATATATCCCAGACGCGGCGAAGAGTCTCGTGACCGACGCGCTGCCCACCTTTGACGGAGCTGGTGGACTTGGCCAAAGATAAAAAATTCGCGGCTACCTTGAAGGAAGCAGGAGTGGGGACGATTCCCGCCACCCGGATTGCCAACTTTATCCAAAGGACTATCTATGAAAGCAGGTTGTTTTCTGTCCTTTCTCAAACATGTGGCACCTGCTTGCGTTTTTGGCGGTAGCGTAGTGTTGCTTGAGTTACGGGGTGTGGTGATGGCTTTCAGGGACGGGGATAAGAAGTTCGCGGTTTTGGGTGGGGAGTATGGGGACCGGGCTGTTTCTCGAACCCAGCATGAGGTGGCTCTCGCGTAGTACTTGGAATGCTTGCGCGGTTTACACGGTTTCTCGGCATGTATCAACACGCGTACGTATAAATTATTGTGACGGGGGTTGGGGGGTTACGGGAACGGAGAGAGGGGACTACATTGTGATTTTTTTTTCAATTACGTGTCACATTTTCTAGCGAGGCAGCTGTTGAAATACAACGATCCTCATAGAAGGGGTAGTTCGACTTGGAGGAGGTGGCCTCGATAGCAGGAGAGTTTTTCATGTCGATACTTGCCAAAATGTTGTGTCCACGTAAACTGTGATCGCGTGTTCGATACCCCCGGCCCCATAGCACGAACGTATGAAGCACATTTTGGGGAGTTGTAAGCTTGTGACATAGACTGCTTCGGCAGGCGACTTCGGCAATCCGTCTCAACATGCGTGGTTCGTGCTTTGTTGCGAAGTTTGCATTACTGCAAAGGTGCGTTACTCCGAAGGCTTTGTTTCGGTCGCGGTACTTTTACAAGGCAATAAGGAAAAGCCTTGAGACCGGAGGTGCTTCGGCGATGTATACGTAGTTCCTTTGTCATTGCTCACCGGCTACTTTGCCTTGTGGAAGGTGCAAAATTTTCAGAAAGGTAAAAGCTTGAGGAAGGCCCTCTTGAGATGATTGTTTCCGACGCAACGCCACGAAAACAAGTCGCTCTGCTTGGAACAAACAAAAATGGGACCGGCTGCCGAACGTACCTCTGATCTTTTCTCCGTCAATCGATAGCGCGTCCCTAGGAGACTGGACCTCCCACACCCTACACGTTGCTACTGCGAAGTCCTGGTGCGATAACACCAGCCCCAACCACAACGGACATCCAAGTCAACAGACAACACAACGAATCAAATCCAACCTTTGTAGGCACGTCTCGCTGCACGTCTCGCTGCACGCCCGCCTCTCGTAACTGTCCCCCCGCGCTCGAAAATATCGGCACGTAGAACAGTATAGTCTACACCATAAAACCCTGCGGGGTCACGCCAGCCGGCGTCCGACCCCATTCGCCCGTCAGGTAGATTTCCTACAACATATCGGTGAAAAACAACCACGACCGGCGCTATGTTCGCCTACTAGATTTCAAGCGCCGAAACGCTAGCCCAACACTGCTGCAGATGCTCAGCGCTCCCTTCATTCGCGACGCCATACACGTAGTTCTCTCCCTCGTTGTGGACAAGATAGCTTTTCGGGTCCTCGTAGTCCCAGCAGAGGTGGATTCCGAGCTTCACCTCCCAGGCCTCCTTCACGCGTCCAGTCCACTCCGGGCTGCGCGGATACCTGTCGCGAACCCTCATTATCCGGGCTGTGAGCCTAGCGCACACGTTGAAGACGTCTTTCTCGAAGTCCCGTCGGTGCCTAAAAGCCTTGCCATTGCCCACTACCTTCCACTTCTTAATCTGGCCTTAGATGTTCTCTACTACGACCCTGAAACGGCGCTGCTCTGTGTTGAACCGCCTCTCTTCATTAAAAAGATCCCCCTGTTGCGGCTTCCTGTAGGGTACGCACATGGGCAAGTCGCTGCCTGCTCGCGCGTTCCCTACGTAAGCACCGTCCCCCATACCGACCTCGTCGACTGACAGGAACTCCTCAGGATGAGTGTACACCCTAGAAGCGACATCTGCTCCCCTGTCCAATTGCGCTCCAGCCACCGTCTCAATCTGCACGTCTTCACACCCGACAGGACAACAGGGGGACAAAGGTGGCGGGTTCCTTGTCATGTGCTCCACGATTTGTACGAAAGGTAGAACAACTCTTCACCCCAAACTATACGGCAATCTACATACGAATCAGCCTATGTAGTTAATGTCAATCTTCGTTTGGGTGCTTAACGCTTTGCGCGGACAAAGGTTTTTCCCGAAACTCACGTCACCGAGGGTACTTTGCCGGCACATATCGGTACGTCGAGTAGAACGCCCCCCCCACCCCCCATTCCGACTGACTTTTTGTTAGCACTTCAACATGCGCCACGGAATTCCGACTTGCATTTCCGAGCGCACTGGAATAACGTTCCGGTCGCACAACACACAACACTGATGGAAGACGTCTACTCCAGTAGACATCTTTGAGCGATTGACAACAGAGTGGTCCTGGTGGAGCGAGGGTCGTAACTCGAGTGAGCTCCTCAAGACGACTTAGCATTTGGGACTCCGATCGAAGTATACGACGCACCCGTGTATCGGTTTGCCCCTGACGTTGCAGTAGACGATATGGCTAGTTCCAAGGCCCTTGTTACCGGAGTAGTTCGCCTGATGCACCGGGGCGTGAGGCTCTGGTTGTCCCTTGCCGACCTGCACGGGATTCAAGCGGCGGGCGAGGGAGTGTGAACAAATGTCCCGCATGCGCACGAAAGGCGAATAGTTCAAACTGTAGCATAGGGTAAAGAGGGGGGAGAGCGGCCTACCAACAGAGCCCATCGCAACCAGCACAGGTCTGGACAAACCAACGTCGCATAGACAGACAATCCGCACGGGCTAATGCATACCCATTCTTTCGAGATACCCCGCGAAAAACACAAAGCAAGATTTTACCCACGTTATGCATGACACACAAAAGCAACCAACAAAGGTGCTAGCCTTTTAAGTCCTACCTTGGCAGGGTTCCGCATGTTCACCATGGTGCCGTCGGAGATGTAAGCTACACGAGGGAAATCCGGGTGACCCCAGATTTGAAGAAAAGTGCAATGAGCTGCCCGCTCCGCTGCGTCAGGCCACTGGATCTCCTGTACCACACAACCATGGAAGCGAAGCGAACCTATGTGTCAATTTCATCTCGAAATACAGCAGTGTGAACTTATCGCGCACAGCAGACTCTCCTTACGCAACTCCTCCACGCGCTGACAGGGAGCGTGTACGCGTCAGATAAAGGGATTGATGGCACATTGCGGTGGGCTCGTGACGGGCTAGTGCTGGTGTCGACCGTTGGCCTGTTTCCGCTGACGGTTCTGCAGTAACACGAGGTGTACGCATGGCTCTAATCCTGAAAGTCTTCCCTCGAGTCATGCCAAATATCACTTGCCACTCGGAATTCTTCAGCGTATCATGAGTCAAGTTTGTGCTTTGTAGAATACAACTGCAAATCAATGCATGCACTCTCACCGCTTGCAGACAAGGCATGTTCTGCGCGGCCGCCGTCATGTCCGTTATGATTCGTCCCAGCACACCGTCGATATGCGAGGGCCATGTCCTCGAACAAAGTGTCCCTCCTGAGCATCTCCAGCCAGCACAAAACTCGGTCTCTGTCATCCATGCTCCCCCGTATGACCAGCCTGGCCTTGTTGTCCTCCGCCGAGTAGTTTCCGAGGTGGTTCCGAGCTTGCCCAAACAGCGATGAGCGGGCGAGACGGTTTCCCTCAGCATCCAGGAACGTGTCTTCGTAGAAGGCCTCGAACTCGTCCTTATCCATCCCTATTTTGTAACGAATCTGGCTGCTACTGTGGGCATCATAGATCCCACCCTCCTCGTTAGGGAACCGAAGGGGCAGACGTGCCCGACTGGCAGTGTCGTTCGCGGCGCTGTTACCCCTGCCGATGCCAGGGAGTAGGGGTCCGAGCTTCTTCAGTGTATGCCGATAGGTTAGACCCCTATCTATGCATATCCTCCTTCAACTCGTCAGCATCACGACTGTCCACCACTGCAGGCGGGCACATCATCGCCGCGACGGTGGAAGCTTCGAACTGGGTTTTGTTGCTGGTACGTCATGATTGCTCTTCCTCTTCGTCCCCTACGTCGTCGTCATCATCGCCGAGAGCTGCAGCGGTGGAGAAGTTGATGCTTTTCTTCCGCTGGTACATCAAGACAGCCAGCTTTCTTTTTCACGAGTCAAGGGTCAGCATGGTTGACCTTGCGTCGGCCGCAGCAGGCAGAGCTCTGGCGATCAAGACGTGTAGCAGCAGCAAGGCTGCACCGAGGGTCCTCGTGCCAGTGTGTGGGTGTACAGGAGACAGCAGCTTACGACACCGGAGGCCTCGTCCCAAGCCTACAGTCCCTTGTGGGAGACCGGGGTCCGCAGTTTTTTCGTGATCGGCTGAGTTTTAAATATGGCTGGGGCACAGGCATATATTTGGCATATTGCTTAATGGACCAAAATACTCCTTCCGCCCCAAATCTGAGTTTTAAATAACTCTGCCTTGGAGGGCTAGGTCCAAATTTTTTGGGTCGTTATGGTGTTTTCCACCCCAAACAAATCTAACATTTAAAACTCATATTTGCCAAATTCGCGGGACTGTACGTGCATTTGGGCAAATTTCTGAGTAATGTTTTTATTTTCGTAATATCACACAACAAATCCATCTCTCTATGGAAATATTCTAATGGGCACCGGAACTTTTTGTTTTGGGGACAGGAGTTTTTTTTGTCAGGCTCTCCAAATTTCCTGCAGGATGAAGGCAGCCGAGGGACGAACCGACACCGGTTCCAACAGCACAACTCAAGGGCAAATCTGCAGGAGGCCAAGACCAAAGGAGGAGAAGAGTTCGTTACTAAAAGCGTCGGAGGAGATTTGTTCTGGATTGTGGTGGAGTGTGGCACGCTAGGCTTTCCCGCGTGGCGCGCTCGTACACCTGCCACGCTCGCAGCAGGCTGTACATCCCAAGCACGAGAAATAGGTCTTCCTCACCCACTAGCGCACAATCGTGGTGATTTTTATGCAATCCACGTACCGCCCGCCTTCCATCCTCCCTTGTGCTTGTCGCGCCATGGCCGTAAGCGCCCTGCTACAGCGAGCTGCTGCTGAACAATAACACAACCAGGGCAGTCACACGCTCACACCGCAGACCGCAGCGCGCCGCGCGCGCTGATAATAGGGTTTCGAGCAAATTTCCCGATAAATTTTTGTTTTTCTACGAAAACGGGGTTCGCACGGGGTCGAACCGATACAATGCGGCCCGACTCTGGGCAGCATCTTTTCTACAGCAATATAGCAAGCAACTTGGCTTTACAGGGAATTCGCCACAGGATTAGCTGGACCGGATAATCAACGGCCTTACAGGAAATCCCGGGGGGAAACCCTAGACTAAGGGCCAATCGCTCGGTCTCGCCACAAATTCAACACGAGAAACAGCAAAATCTCCCCAAGGAGCGTCGTCTCGAGCGTCGCCGACCACCTTCTCAAGAGCCGAACAAGGAAGAGGTGAAAAGCACACGGTGAGGGTGTACTTTGTGTGGAGGACGAATCGGTGACAGGTGTGGATTGAATATATCCTTATCATTGCCGTTGTTGTATTTGTTGTTGAGGTGGTTCGTGTTGTTGCGACTGCTGCTGCCCCTGCAGGTAACCTGAGGCTGTGAACTGGAGGCAGCTTTGTTTCATCCACAAAATGCATGGCACTACAACTACAGCATACTGATAGATGGTTTCGTGATGCAGAAACAAACGACGCTCCACAACCGGATGGAGGGCAACCGCGGCGGCGGCGACCGTGAGCGGAGGGGCGAAGGTGAACCTCAGGAGCCGGAAGAGGGCTGCGACCGGCAAAAGCGCGGCCCCAAGGACGCGAGGACGCGTGTTGTTGTTGTTGTTGTTGTTGTTGTTGTTGTTGTTGTTGTTGCTGTTGCGGCTGCTGCTGCTGCTGCACGCACTCTGAGGCTGTCTGTGTACTGGGAGCGGCATTGTTTCATCCACAGGGCGGGTGATATTACAACTGCGGCATGCTAAATGGGCCGTTTCGTGATGCAGAAACAACGCGCCACGAAAAGTGGAGGGCAACCGGCGGTGGCGGCGGTGGGAAGGGGATTGAAGGTGAACCTCAGGAGAGGGGAGAAGGCTGCGACCGGCCAGAACGCGCCCCCAAGGCAACTGCAACGACTGGAGTTAACGCACAGGTAGGCTCTGGAGTGCAGGCAGCGCTATCGGCTGGTGGCGCTGGTGGTGCGCTGAAAGCTCTGCTTGGAGGTCAGAAGATGTCTCACTCGCCATTGGACTTCGAATAGATTTCCGAAAAGGTTTATCGATGTCGTTGGCATTGTTGTTGTCCGTCGTCGTCGCCGTCGTCGTTCATTGTGTTGTTGTGATAGTGACATCCGCTGCGAGTGAGATGTAGGCGGTACGATTGTGATTGTTGTCGCTGCTGTTGTTTTCCCTGTTGTTGCGCCCTTAGGTTGCATACCTTCTCCAGTTAATCGAGGCTGTGCTGTAGGGTGGTTTGCATTGAGCATAACATGCGCTGCCCTTATTTTTTCACTTGACGGTGCGCACCACTGCAATTCCTATTGGCCCCACTGTTTGGTGCTCCTTGATGTGCAAGAAGCTGAAGCAATGCTATGTTTACTCGAACTGGCGAACGGTCTGTAGCGTGGTGAACATGATGCGTTTTTTCTCGTCAAGTAAGTGTGATCGTTCATCGATCGTCAGGTCGTTGTTCCGTCGCGAGTACGTCGTTGGGGGCTGATAGTCTTCATGTACCGGCGCCTTATCGTTCTGTACGGTGGGTTGTTGTGACATCTCGAAAGACAGACGTGTTTTGGCCGTGAAGCGACCCGATAGGGAAACGTGATACGTTGTGTGAGAGCAATAAAAACAAAACACGATGAATCAGGTCGCCACAGACCCAATCTCAACCTGGTAGACACGCACCTCTTGTGTGTAGGTGGATGGTTCCTCGTCCAGTCTGACTCATCTCGGTGTGGAACTGGGCCTGACCTGCAGCACCACGGCTGCGGGAGTCACCTGTTGTCGAAAGCAGAAGGGTTGTAGAGGGCGGAGACGGGCGGCCGTATTTCACCGAAGGAGGCCAAATCGTTGGCAGGTCCTGTTTGCGGCCTACCCCACTTGTTTATCGGGTGAGACTGTTTTGGTGATGTATTAACTTCACGTGAGGTAGACGACCGTCCATCACAGGGACGAAAGAGGGAGTGCTCAAAGAGCGGCTCCCACAGCGAGGAGGGGCCCTTGAATCATCGCGGCGCCCCCTACCAAACGGCAATATCACCAGTCTGCGTGACACCAAATCATTCAGCACATGTATCCAACACCAATNGACGACCGTCCATCACAGGGACGAAAGAGGGAGTGCTCAAAGAGCGGCTCCCACAGCGAGGAGGGGCCCTTGAATCATCGCGGCGCCCCCTACCAAACGGCAATATCACCAGTCTGCGTGACACCAAATCATTCAGCACATGTATCCAACACCAATGTTCGCAGACCCACGAACACCCTCCCTGGTGCTTCACGCAAGTGACTAACCATTAATGGGGCAAGAACACCCCAGGATACATCAGAAAATACCAACATAGTAATATATGGAGGGGAAACCCGGCGTCCGGGCAAAACCCCTCGAAAGAAACCCCTACCACCACAAAAACCGTCGCTATCACAGCGGATCACAACGACCGCACTTATTAGAAAGGCCATGGCGAAGACAAGAACGCGAGGAATTACGTTCTCCCGGACGATGGTCTCCCAACGCCCCCTACTACTGCCATTGGTACACAGACCGCAACAGTTATGCGCCTTTCCCCCGTATGGAAAACATGATCTCTCCCAAGTGCTAGAAACTGCTAAAGCTACTCCGGCAAATTCATCAACTTGCGCCGGTGATACTGCAGACTGGCCCTGCTAAGGGCCTTGCTTAGGAGGGCCGGGTGTTGCTCCGTTGTCGGAACAAACTTGACCGAACTATCCCCCGACCTAGACAATCCGCGGATGAAATGGAACCTCACGTCGATGTGTTTCGTGCGACCTGAGCTGAGGGGGTTCTGCACCACCAACGCTATGGCCCCCTGGTTGTCCTCAAGGACCTGGATGCTGCTACCACTGGTCTCCGGGGCAACAACCGAAAGCACCGCACCCACGAACAACGCCTCCTTGACGCCCTCCCCGGCAGCAATGTATTCGGCTTCCGTCGAACACAAAGACACGATACTCTGTGTCTTGCTACCATGGCTGACTACGGTACCTCAAACCGTCGTCGCCAATCGTGTGACCTGCAGTTGCAAACTTAGAGGAATGCCCTCTAGAGTGTTTGCGGCCTACCCCACTTGTTTATCGGGTGAGACTGTTTTGGTGATGTATTAACTTCACGTGAGGTAGACGACCGTCCATCACAGGGACGAAAGAGGGAGTGCTCAAAGAGCGGCTCCCACAGCGAGGAGGGGCCTTTGAATCATCGCGGTGTCCCCTACCAAACGGCAATCTTTCCAGTCTGTGCGACACCAAATCATTCAGCACATGTATACAACGCCAATATTCGCAGACTCACGGACAGGTTCTTGGTATATGCTGCCGATCCTGAACTAATTGTGGCGAACGGCAACCAACAGAGAGTGAAAGAGGGCTGATTCGTTCACGAGATTCGTACTGACCTTGATCGACACCAAAATGTGCCACGCGTAGTTCCCTCACCAGATATTCTCTGTAGAAGTAGACTATGTGCCCTCTATTCTCTCTTCGCCGATTACGTGCCATCAATCGTACACTGCTACATGGTATGACCCGTTCTCGCTGTGGTTGCTCGTAGACGGACACCAAACAACATATTCGCCTGATTGAGAGCGTAGCATCTGATTGAGAGCGAGATTGCGCGATACGCTGTAGCCGGACTACCACTGAGAGGTGGAGCTTGCTGTGTAGCTTGAATTGAAGGGCTAGCCCGTAGCTTCAAGCCGCTACCCTGGTCATCCTGTGGGAGTCTCTCGTTGTGGAGCTACAGCGGGGAGCAGAAGCTACAGCAGAGCCCACCGCCCGACGCGATACCGCCCTGAAACAGTTTGAGCAGAAATAGCCAATCTGGGCAAATCTAGCAACTTGTCTAGCTCCTCGCTGCAGCATCCGATGACGATGACACGCATATGCTCGCGAAGCTGCTGATGAGACCTTCAATTTGCACCGCTTCTTGGAATAGCCCGTCCCCTACTTGCCAAGAAATGGCCAGAGGCGTCTGGACCCGAAATTTCAATTTTTTTGGCTCTCGCTCTCAATCAGATACTTCGCTCTCAATCAGGCGAATATGTTGTTACCACCGTTTGTCCCGGGATGATAGACTGAGGTTGCACGTTCATGCCGATCGCAGCTGGAGCAGAACGGTACACGGCGTCGATTTCCTCCATTGTGGGTGTCGCCCTCGTGACGTGGTACGTACTTCGCACCGTATGAGACAATAAACTAGTGTAGGTTAGTTTGTGTTTTCCTCGGACAAGTTCTCGTGAAAACGAAAACTGGAGGGATTGTGAGAAGTGTGTTCTGGCGTGAGCAGTGAGAGTTTCCGACTCGGCATGGCGAATTTGGCGCTTTTTCCTGTACACATGCTGTTGAACCGACAATAACAGACAGACGCAGTACCGAGACGTCCAATTGGTGCCGAACAAGTGACAGTCCACCCCGTACGCGGCATATTGGCACGGGGAGGCGCAGCCCACGAGGTTTCACCGCCCCAACCCCCCTTCTAACTTGATTTATATCACGGGGCACCAAGCTTCTTGAAGTAAAATCGGTCGGTGTTGTGTTGATGCGGGGCGTGTACATGAACCCGAGGGTCTGTATCATTGGCAGGACATTTCATTCCTACTTCTATGAGACTGTTGTCTCCAGGTTCGCGTGTGAGCAAGTTCCCTTAGGGATGGGCGGTGTGGATACACACCGGATCAACCTCTGGTGGAGAGGCTGATGTACGGAACGTTGAGTCGAGTCTGTGTGAGTGAGGCAGGTGGGGATCAACCTTGTGTTGAAGCAAGGTTGAGCATCCAACCTGCACTGACTCCATCTGTGGTAACACCCCGAAGGTAGATCTCCGACAGGTCATCTGACGTCACAATCTACGACGGTCTGAGGTGGCATTCACATCACCCCCCTATCTTCAATCTCGGGGCCTGAATCCGGATTGAAAGATACAAGAATGACATAAATACCTCAGATTGTATGAAATTGTGAAGTACTGATGAAAAACATGAGTTGAATGACTTGGGCCGAAACGTACGGCGACTGCCATCATTCAACGAACGCTTTGTGTTTTGTAGTTATGAAATTTGGAACGTGTCACCAAAATATCTCATCCGAGCATCGATCGTACATAGCGCAGTCACCACTACAGCTTGCACGAGAGCACTTCAGGAATTTTGGCAACTAACTATTCCCGTACGACGAACGAATAACTACACAGATGACGAAAGGTGTACGGAACATAGTCACTTCAGTCCGCCTCGGCGCTGTAGGCAACTATTCCCGTACGACGAACGAATAACTACACAGATGACGAAAGGTGTACGGAACATATCACTTCAGTCCGCCTCGGCGCTGTAGGCAACATGTGATCTACCGTACGACGAACGACGTGTGTACAGAAAAAAACATCACTCCGGTGCGCGTCTTGCACCGATAGTGTAAAAAAAACTGTACAGCAGTAAGCAGTTCACGGCGTTGTCTCAAGGTACTACTGCTGTGTACCTTGAGACAACGCCGTGAACTGCTTGGTAGTTGCACGTAACGAACATCCAGCAACGAAAAATAATTTGACATTGCACATGTGAAAGACGGTTGCTTGCAAGGCTTAAATT
>CACKRE030001127.1:175499-188099 GCA_902602495.3 Ectocarpus sp. CCAP 1310/34 | reverse complement strand
TATATATAGGTGTAGTAGTAGCTCTTCGGGCTCTTGTACACCTTTTTCTTGCTACTTGTGCGTGTTATTTAGATCCTCAGATGGCTCCAGCACTTACTTTCGTGACCACGGGCCGAGAGTCTTTGCTAGATTTTGGCATTTAGCAACTGGCATACGGTTTAATGTGAAGTCAACAACAACAACAACAACAACAACAACAACAACAACAACATGGGCGTGGGTATTTCGTTGAGATTTCTCCCAGCTCGTTATGAGTGCGCTGTTGAAGGCCACAACACGTGACGCAATCATAGCGACATGAAATAAATGCAGATAAGATTCGCATGCATGCATGCATACTACAACTCAGTGCATATTGTGTTTATATAGCGGGAGGATTCAAAAAACGTTTACGGAATTGACTCGTGCTGCGCGCTTCATTGGATACTGTCATGAAGAGGGGAGGTAGAGGCCACGGATACCGTGGCAGAAGAAGCATATACCGACAGTTGGGCGATTACATGATGTATCGATTTCGGGTGGGTCAGCTAAGATTCTTCAGATCTCCAGCGTGTGAAAGAAACACCAGGTGAGACCTACACTTACACTGAAGGCGGACAAATTCATGATAGCGAGCGCAAGAAGGTCGCCATATAATGTAACTGCAACAGTTCCAACGTACGCATCGTGCTACGGCGCAAGCGCACGGAATACCAAACGAGAGGGTGGGTCTGCAAGCATCTTCCTTGGCAGCCGATGCAAGCCTTGTACCGCATCCCTGGCGGCGGCTATCATCTACACATTCGAGCCGCAAGTGTGTTCATACCTCTGCGTGTTACAACAGTGCAGAATACGCCACCAGGGAAGAATCAACACCTCAAAACGTTGGAAACAGAAGACCGTAGAAACCATCCATACGATGCACTGAATCCTTCGTGATGGTCGCAGGATAAAAGCGCAAACCAATGGACGAGCCTCGGCAAAAATATAAAGGGCTGTTAAAGGGTGTAGAGTAAAAAAACCAAGTGATGGTGCGGTCCATACGCCAATGTCGCCCAAACAATGGTTTTGTTCGAGCGACCGGTTGCTTGACCGGTGTTGTCTTCATCTCCGTTCGGTCCGGGCAAACTGAGCCAGATGTTGCCCTGCAAATACCGGAACGTTCATGTTATAACGCGAAGAGAAAAGGCACGGTAATGCCGTACTCGTCTTCATAAACCTTGGTCGGTTGATTATAAGTAGACAGCAAACAGGGAACAAATCGAACGAAACAAAGCTAGGAACGACCAACGCACCCACGCCCTCTTCCCTCGCATCTGCCGACGGGGTGTCCTTTCCTAGCATACATGGTAAATATGTTGATTCAACAAAAGGACGCTGCTGGTGGAGCGCGCGAATACCAATACAGCAGCAGCGTGACCCGGTCCTGCTGCGCATGCACCACCCGCTTGGCTCTCGCCGGCTACACCCTCAAGGCAAAGGCCTGGACAAGATTACCGTCGGAAGCAGCCCCACCTCACAAGTCAAACGGTTCACAAGTCTATTCGGGGGCGGACATACGAAGCACTGATTGCCTGCGCCAAAATAAAAACCCTTCCAGTGCAAGGCTTTCATGTGCGGTCGTCGGGCAAAGGCCAGCCGCCAAACCAAAACAGTCGTCAACAGGAAGTGGAAAGCACGCGCAAAGGACACCAGTATTTTCCAGACAATGCCAAAAAATGGTGAGGCTTTCTCAAAACAAGAACAGAACGCAACGCTCCAATCCCAAACGTTAACTCCCTCGTACTCCCGGCCACGTCATCCCAAGAACCCACCCCGAGTGAATACCCAGATTACAAAACAAAATCGACGAAACACCGCCGGCATTCTACCGTACTCCACAAAATGCATGCATCTACAAAACAGACGAAACAAAACAAAATTCGAACCCAACCCAGAAAACAAAATTGACCAATCAGAAAACTGCGGGGACCTTTGCTCTCTACACTAACTCGTGCTACCTGTCCCCGTTACGATATCGTTGTAGACCCGGGTCGGGCCGCGTGTAGACTTTACTATTCATCAAGGTAAACGGGAAACACGTCAAGAAAGTCTCGCGAGATTCCGCTGCAAGGCTACGGTCACGCCGCCGCAACAACGCTGGGAGTCTTGGGGGTCTTCTTCCCCTTTGCCAATTCGTCCGCGTCTTCCTTGTCCTCGAACTTCTTGATCATCCCTCCCAGGGACTTGGCGCTCATAAACCACACCCCGATGATGCCGACAAGGATAGCGGCCAAGTACGGGGTGGAAGCGGACAGCGATCCCAGGGACACGATCAACACCTGCTCGAAACATACGTCGTCAGACATGGAGAAAGAGAGGATTTCGTGTTCAGATCAAACGAAGTCTACATACCAAATCAAGTAACAACGAACCGCTTATTGTGTACACAGTCTTGGTCCCGTCTTTACAATACCGGTCAATAGTGTCAGAATGTTATACCCGCGTTTGAGGGCATCGCCGCTCAACCGGATTGGCAGTGTCAAATGCTAGTTATGAATACCGAGGTGCAGCGGTGCCAAGAGAATTAGGAACCGCTTTTCAGGGCATCCCCCGCTCAACAAGGAAGGAACCGCTTAACCGGGACCATGGACGTATATGATCCTGGGTTGATTTGTTCATTTGGGCTTGTGCGTCGGGGGCAAGACAAATTGCCGCCCGCAAGAACAGTTACCCGAGGTACGCGGGAAAATACTAGCTCAAGGCGTGAGATTGGCAACGATTAGGAGGCAGGGCTAGGCTGTGGGGAGTGAAAAAAATATGTCAACCATTCCCTACTGATGCTGTGGGTCCGAGTGGCAGGCCTGCACAGAAGTAAGAGCACAAAATGATGGTGCCGGCAGAATGTTGGAATGTTGGGGAAGGGGTGGCCAAGGGTTCTGTCGTCAAACGGCACACAACGTCCAACATGTTTCTAGGCACACGCATGCGTCACACGTATCGGCCAAGCTCGTAGAGGTGTGGCAAAGTAGCAAGGCGAGGTCACGGCCGGCCGAACCAACCGTGGCGTGATGAGCGATACGGTGTTCATTCGCCAAATGTCAGATAATTACACCAATATTCCCAGCATGTCCCTGCAGCTGAAGCAGCGGTCGGTGCCATCTCGGCGTTTGTCTTTCTCGATCGCTCTCGCTTGTTGGGAAAGAGCGCACGTACCCATTCGGAGCTCGAATAGCTGTCGTACCAACTTTTCTCTTCACCAAACCAACAGCACGTCAGCACTTCCAGACCATAAAACACTCTGCAAAAAAAAATACGTGGTTCTGTTACACCACAAAAAAAAAAAAAACGTCTCAAAATACAGCGGCAATACTAGTGTACCAGGTCATTGCGAGAGAGACCAGATGTTCTTCGCTAATCTACCAGAGAGGATAAATCAACACACAACATTTAAGCACGACATGGTCAATGGATGTACGATTAAGGTGTCGATGTCTCGCCTGCTGGATGAAGGACCCTCCCGACTTCCCGAGGGGGTTTCCGATGACGTCCACGGCGGCCTTGCCCTTAGTCTTCTGCTCCGCGTCGAGGTTGATGTACGCCATTTCCTTGCACGGGTCGAACAGCGAGTACTTGCTGCTCTTCGACAAGATGTTCTGTTTATAGGGTTCGGTTTTCAGAGGAGAGAAACTGCTCGTCAGCCGGGTCTGGGTACACGGTTTGTACCGGTTGATCAGGGGAGATAAACGGTTCAACAACACAAATAGAGCAAGATGAAACATGCCACCGCCGCAACGCTACCGTGAACACTCGTGTCTCTATTCGCATCAGCGCACGTGCGACAGAACGAAGGCGCTTCACGAACGAACAGACCATTTGCAGAACGATATGAAGTGGTGCAGCATATTTGGGGTGGCACATGAATACGAGCATGGGACACGGACGAAAAGTCGAGTTGTAAATTGACGAATCGCAACCAAACTAATAGGCACCAGGAATCCGGTACGAAGCAGAAACCCAAACATTGCACCTCTGCCTCACGTGATGAACAACAAAACACAACCTTGACACGCCATCACACAGCACATACAACCAGCTCAAGCCACCTCTGGCAAAGTAGAACGGAACCACTGACCACCTGAACACAGTCCTTCGGGAACAATGCTCCGTCCTTTCGAGGACACCTTGTCTACGGCCCCAACAAGAAAGGCATGCAAAACATGAGTAGCCCACTTTCACATGAAACACTTCATTCACCTGCGCTGCGCCGATCAACACAGCGGCCATGAGGGGCGTCGTGCCGAAGAACGCCAGCAGCGGCGAGAACGTTCCCTCGAACAGAATCAGAGAGAAGAAGAAGGCCCCGGTGAGGGCGAGCACGGTAGGCGTGACTAGCGCGGCCGTGGTCCAGCCGAACTTCTGGAAGATGAACCTACCCATGATCATCATCAGCAGCGTCACGCTGCCGGTGGCCGTGCTGAAGTTGCCCATGAACGCCGAGTACGCGTTGGGGTCCGGGAAGGCCCGCTTAAGGTTACCCTTCCACGTTACCTCCACAATGTTGATGGACATCCCGTAGGCGATCACAAGGATGGCCAGGTTACGGATGTAGGGGGACGCGGCCAGGTACTTGGCTGACTCACGGAGGCCCATCGAGGTGGCCGTCTTCGACTTGGGCTTCCCGACCTCGGCGGGGACGCACTCGGGGTCCGTCATGACGTTCTTCTGCACGTGCGCGTGGATGCCGATGATCGCAACGCCCAGCGTGCACACGGCACCTGGGGACACCAACAAGTCCGCCAAAGACGCAGGGACAAAGAACAAGGGGGGGGGGAACGATGAAAAACCTAGCAGCAAGTGGAGAAACCGTTCGAAGGTTGTAAACAAGGAACCGCTGGACGGGCACCGCTCAACAAAGAATACATGATATTCGCCGGCCGTTAAGAACTCGCAGCAGTGTGGTTGTTGTCGGTGTTGTGGGAACACAGTCGTCTATGACATCCGAACAATAGCAAGCCTCAGCAATTGAGTTTCCCGACACAAAACGCAAAACGTCCTTGTGGTCGGCGGTTGCACTGTTCTCGACGAAAGACGCACAAAAACAACAACACCAAGAATGAACCATCCATCAGCATACCGAAAGGACGCCACGCGTTCGGACCGGCTTGGTGTGAAGTGCCGCTACTGCCACACCGACACCAAGGGAGCAGCATCACACAGACCACACCAAATTTATTAAGGACATCAACCCGTGTCCTTCTTTCTTGCCCTGACTTGCAGAGCGAGTACACCCGAAAAGAACACTACACTTTCCCCCACCATCATCGCTCATGTATCGTGTCGGATACACTACCACCGACTGCTTCGAGGAGGCACCAGCGGGGTGTGGAATTCAACGCTAGGGACGGTAGGGACCGCTCGAGCCGCAATTTGAGTCGTCATGGTTCTCTCACCCATGAGGAGCTTGAGGGACGCGCCCCACTTGTCGACGTGTGCGGGCAGCGACGCACGGAAGGCCGAGACGAATCTCACGTACTGGCCAGAGAAGATGAGAGCCACGTTGGCGCCGAGGCCGAAGAGGGGGTAGTACTTCTTAGCCTCCTTAGTAGTAGTGATCTTCGAGAGAGAACCATCGCCATCACCATCACCGTCACCATCATCAAGTGTGCCGGGCCGTCGGGAGACAAGTATAAGCGGGGAGGAGAGGTCAAGGAGGCGTCAGTGTCGAAATCAGTATGGACCGTTGAATTAGCGGTCATGTCAAGGAGGGTAAGGGAAGGAATGCAACACCGGCATGTCTTGACTCAACCCTCCTTCGCGGTAAACGTCAGTTTCGCCGTCATGATGAACGACCGAATTGCGATTAACAATGGCGCTTTAAGTTTGAAGGCGGCAAAAAAACGAGCTTGTTCGGACGCGCAAAGTTCTTCCGCGGTCATCGCACCGGTCCGTGCCTCGGCACGAAAAGGGAAAAAGAGAAAGCACACACACAAACATAAAAAAAAAAACGAGCGATATGGGACGGGACATTCGCCCCTCGCGAGCGATCATTTTGCTTCAACCACCAAAATCCAAAAAAATGAACACCATGAACACACCTCTATCGACGAAAACAAGCATGCCAAGCGCATGCACAAAAGTCAACCACAAAAACAAACACCAACCGGTTGGCCAGGCCCCAGAGCATCACAGACCCGACCACGGAGACCCCTCAACAAACCTCACCTGATTGGCCAGGCCCCAGAACAAGACAGACACAACCACGGAGCCCCACAGCTCGGCGGCGGTGTAGAACACCGCGTACGTCCAGTTTCGGAAGATGGAGATCAACGGACCGAAGGCCTTGGGCAGATGCGTCAACAGGTAGTCCGCGGCGGCGTGGGGGTGGAGCGCGTCTCTCGCCGGGTAGATGAAGGCGGCGAAGGAAGCGAAGAAGGCCAGGAACGGGGTGATGCACGTGTAGAAGACCTTGGAAGGCGACATGACGTTGTTCAGCTTGGAGTAGAGCACCGTGAACGCGATCGCCGCCGGGAGGTTGACGTATGTCTTGAGGAAAGGGATGATCTCGGCGCCGGACCCGGGCGCGGTCACCACCAGCACATCCTGTTTGCATCCATTGAAATCAGCAAGCGCGGTTCTTTCGTCAATTTGGGGAAGTTTCCATCCATTTACTCAGCAATTTGTGCAAACCTTGCAACGAGAAGGGTATCGAAGTTTGAAGAAGTTTTACCAGTTATCGAACGTACTGTTAATAGGAAAAAAGGGGAAAATGATTGGTCCGCATGTACACGTCACGAAAAATAAATCTTGCGTCGAATGCCGGTGTTGCGTTGGTCTCGCTCACAGCGGTGAGTGGTGACAGCTTTAGTTGGACTAATCGGTGTGACGGCGTGGACATCGAGAGAGACGCGGCGGCATTTGGCGTGGACCTAGGACATGATGCACAAAAAAGAAAGCCTCGGTCCAATCGAAGGCTCGATGCGATCGGTCAGGCGGCGCGTCTCGCAATGAGGAAATACCGACACCCCTTAAACTTTATCACGTCGAAAAGGCATTTCACAAGTCCTTACATGCGAAAAGAGGTAATAGGAAAGAGCGGTACAGAAAAAGGCAACAAAGAGAGCAAGGGATGTGTGTCACGGGGGGCGGGCAGCTTACACAGCAGTCGGTGGAGCTGGCTCTGCAATTTTCTTGGCTTCTTGTTATTGAAAAAAACCTGGTGTTGTGCCGCGACAAGTAAAGAAAAGACGGATGTATCGCATGATCGAAACACCGCAGTCAACGACCACTGTACGGGTGCGGCGTCTGCACACTCCTAAATCAGTAGTGCGCAATGCAAGATAAACAGCTCACGTTACCACGACCCCCAAATGACCCCCATGTGCTGAAAACACTACGACAACTTCTCAGCTCGACGAAAAAAAATCCTCTCATCCGCCCATGATCCGTTCGCAACGCCCCCTCCCCACCTTGGTGTCTCTGAGGATGGTGTAGTTAAACAAGATGCAGAAGAACATCGCCGCCAACGGCAGCAGCTTCTTCCTCTCCGACTTGCTGGGAATCAAACCTTTCAAGAACCCTGCACCCGATGCCGGGGTCTCCTTCTGTGCGCCTCCGTCTACCTTCACTGCAACCGACAACCCGTCGGAGGTCTGTGGGAAAACCGGGAGAAGGGGGGGGGGGTCGCAGGGCGGCAAAAAGGGACATACAAGAAGGGTAGTAGATAATAGGTGGGAAAGTTCGGAACTAATATTTTTTGAGTTTAACGGTAGGGCAGCGAAGCGGGCTACCAGGTCGTAACGCGTGTCGTCACGCGAGAAAACTGTCCCCAGACTACCAAGTTTGGGGCATTCATTCGGTGCCGTGCACGGCCCCCGTGTATATGTCGTTGCACGTGTATTATTAGCTTGTTCCAAAGCTGCTGTGTTTCGGCCACATCAAAATTCAAGTGTTAGGCTGGTTTTGGGCAAACACAAAATTCCAAGTTGAAATACACAAATGCTCACATACGTCCAATATCCGCTACGATGCTTTCTTCCGAATCTTTCTCCTCTAGATCTAGGCAATGTCATGGTTGAAATACTCCTAATGGAGAGGTCAAAGCCAGTTGGAAAAGAAGTGCATCAAAAACGCTCGATGCTGAACAGTGTCAAAACACCGCAACACAGCGTAAGACTCATGTTCACTGTACGTACAATGGTGAAACAGACACGGGAAGGTCGAAAGAATGACAGCTGCCAACGGCGTCTTTGACGGTTTCAATTTCAAGTCTCGGCTGCGGTCAACTGCAACAGAAGCGTGCGACAGTCACATCGGTCCGCTAAGTAGAAACGTGAACGTCTGGGCGAGGCTCAGGTGGTCACTATGCAGCTACCTTTGAGCGTAGACTGACCGCCATGAACACAGTATGCAAGATCCACCGCTGAGAAGGTACTTCTTCACCTCCTTCGTTTTCTTGTACATCCAACTTGTCCTGGACGTTGGTTCCTAGACCATTCGGTACAATTCGGGACGCGCCAGCTGGCGTCTAAAGGAGTTCTATTTCCGCCTTCCTTCTTAACTTCGAAATTTCGAACCTACTCTCGCAGTTTGGACAGAATACGCGAAGGAGTTTTTGGAGTCTTAATTCGGGCTCTGTAAAGTTTACGCGGCCACAAGGAGATTTACAAATCCAGTAGGTTCGTATCGTACACCGGCGTGGAAGCAGAGATCCCGCAATGCAGAGCCAGACCAACTATTATGAAAAAAATCGTCCCAAACCAACAACAACTAAACTACGGCCACAACAAGGAGTTCCGAGTCTCCCGAGAGTACTAAATATGATGTGATTTCCACGGAATCTTAACTACTGTACTCTCTTGTGGAGAACAGACTTGGAAACATCCGGTCCGGGAATGAGCGCCCCTGAAGGTACACCCCCGCTCCGTCTATGTTTAACCCAAACCTGCTGTCCCCTTGGCCGAAAGACCAGACCAAAGTTGAAGTTGACTGTTCGGAAAAAGATGACATATATTACTCCTTTTCACGTTGCAGTGAGTTTGTGGTTAAAAAAATGAGTCACGCCTTTCTTTCAGGTGTGCGGTCGTCGATGTGGCTAAGCCAACAAGAACGGTTCATGGGCATGGCAACAGCAGCAGCAGAACTTTGGCGAGAGGTTTGGGGGTGGCCGCACGAGTACTGCTGTACGAGGGACCATCATGATACCAAGAAACCCGCCGCATGGAACTCGATCAAAGCACACACAGCGGGCGCACACGTGGGAGCTAAGGAGCTTCTTTGGTTGAAGTTTTCGTTTTATTCTTCTTCGAATACCGCCGCATGTGAAAGGGTCTGATGGACCCATCTACCTATTCGCTGCTATTCTCGGCACACAGCCTACACCTTTGGGCGTGCGTCTGCCGCACGAGCCTCGGTCACGCCAGAGGGGAAAGTCATGGAATTTTCACACTCATCAACAGGCAGTATTAAAAAAAAATCTACACGTGGAAGAAAACTATTATATAATAGTGTACGGAAGGACGCAGCACTAGGTGGTGTCTGGACGCGTGCCCTGTTTCCCACACAACATAAACACACATCCAACAGCACACCCCGCACGCCAATCACGCGGGAGCAGCAACGCCCTTGCCCCGCACCGAAGAAGGTCTATGCACCCGTGGCTACAAGAGCGAGCGGTAACTTGTTCATCCTTGGTTAGGATACGGTGGAAACTATAATAGTTGCTGATCGATCAGTCGTAGAGGTGGTTTGAAGGCGGAGCATGGCCGCACGCCGCGGTAAGCTACCTACCTCTACAACCAGTGTAACGAGTGAACGTCATCACCACGGCAGTCGAGAAGACCCTTGAGCGTGGTCATAGCAGCGGGGTTAAGAGGAAGGAGAGAGCAGCGCGTCACCGCTGGGCTTGGAGAAAACGCAAGGATCATGCAGAGATTATGACGCATGGACGCTCCTACAAATCATCAATCATGAGCTACGCACCACCGCAGGATTCGGAGACTGCTCGCCTACAACCGTTTCTGTTGCGCGGGGCTAGACAACAAAGATGCCAGCCCGGAGCACAACAAGTCGCAGCCAACATCCCGACGTTTCTGAACTCAACCAAAACGTGCCACACGCTAGGAGATAGCCAACGCTCCCCGTCAACCCATTGGACGGCGGCGAGGCGCTTGGGTTGTTGATGTTCCACAGCCGTTCAACACGAAGAAACGGACACGTGTTGCTGCCTGGTGTGATGCCGCCTTTTTTTATGTACGGTGCCCGCGATACATGGTGTACTTTGAGCGACTCTCGGGGGAAAGGAACGCACAAACGCACCGCGCACCTGAGGGCTATCTGCCGACGAGCCGTCAACAACATCCTCCCCGCCCACGTCCCTGTCCTGCTGACCGCTGCGCAGCACCGACAGGAACCGTCGCCCGCGAGTCTGCCAGGCCTCCTTTTGGCCTTGACGTTGCCCGCCAGCCTCACCAGCAGCCTCGCGACCTCGGAGGGGCCCACCCCTCATGGTGATGGTGGAGGACTTGTGGGACGTCCTGGTGGAGATGCCGCGGGATGGCGCCTTGGCGAGACCTGTGACGAAGCCCAGGCAGGCGGCGTTGCAGGCGAGGGCGCCGACGGTAAACCGCATACATCTCTGTGACGCGGCCGGCATCTTTGCTGCTGGGTGTGGGGGGCGCACTCGGATAGAGCTTGACCCAGGATCACTGGCACCGTGGGTGAGTTGTAGGTTTACGCCTCGTCAGGCAGAGCTGGAGGTTGTGGGGTGATGTACTATGGTGGTGTGCAAAGCTTGGGCAGCAGTTGCATCGCCAGCGGCGTCAGCAGTTACCCCGGGGGGCACCCGGCTAGCACTCCTACTCATGAAGGAGGTGAGGTAGTGATATCTCCGCGAGGACACCCGCTGTGTCATGCAAACGCTTCTCGTCCTTGGCACACGCGATCTGCTGCTACTTTCTCTCCTTTTTCTACGTGTGCCTCGACCACCTAGCCTCGGTAAGTGTCAGGGGAAGGATAAGAATGGGTGCACCACAGATCGTTCGGGAGTTTGCTCGTTGGTAACCTCGCGCTCCCGTAAAACATATATGAGTGGTGTGCGAGTTGAAGAAGGAAACGGGATTGATCGATCGACGGTCGTGCACACGGCGAGAGAGCACTTGCTGCTATGCATCCTGCTGCTGACCGGTGGTCTTTTCCGAGAGGGCGAGAACGAGAGCGTAGAAGGTGGTTTGACGCTTTGTGCATGCTTTTGTGCATTGGTTCTGCTTTGGTGAACGCTGCAGCGATTTGGGGGGGCAGAACCGCCGCAGCGCGTGCCAGCTGGCTGCTCACAAAACGAGCAGAGGTGCCAGCCTGCGTTGATCGACGTACACAGCGAAGTAGCACATCGCCAGGCCCCTGGCGCCCATCCAGGCAGCCCTCTGTACACGTGAGGAGTCGGTGTTGGTTTAAGGATTGGGATCAACAGCAACAGCTGTGTCTGGAGGCGGATAAAGTTGCATGTTGAGGTCGAGGAGTCACATGATACCCCTCCTTCCTGCAAACAGCTCGTGCTGGATTTGGTGTGTGCGGTCGTAGGCAAAGCTCATCGAAGCCCTTCCTCTCTCATCCGCTCCAGCCCGTGCTGTGGTTGCGGCTGCTACAGCAGTAGGGTCACGGCGTGTCGTTACCCTTCTCCGATGGCCTTTCTTATTTCCTCGCCCCCGACGGCAAAGTTATGTTTGCAAGACGGGAAGAAAGCGGGGGTGGAAGGATAAAACCCGTTGGATTGTTGCACTGCTGTTGTCCTTCACAGGTTGCGCTGCAGTACCGCAGCTGCTGGGTAGCTGAACGATGTGTCGGGCTACACGGAACGCTGCACGCAAAATATTCCACTGTTCGCTCGCAGCAGCAGGAACGCTGGAGACAAGATGATAATTCAAGATGATATTTCTCACAAGAGGACCTAAAAGGATCCAGACGAAAACTACAGCAGTATGATATGCAGTATTCGTGACAAGTGTATACTTCCAAGTATATCAAGTTACGGAGTACGAACTATCCCCGAGCCGCGTTCATGAAGCCAAAGAGCACGGTAATGGTCACACGGTATGCTCCATGTATCATCCCGCCTGGAGCCTTTCAAATCATGCAAGTTGACGCCGGCAAGTCCCCAATGCTCTTCTCTTCTACCGCACCGATGTGGTGAAAAGCGGAAGCACCATTCGCAACCCCTTTTTTGTTGATGTTTTGCTCGTTCTGCTCGGACGTACCGCTCTACCGTGTGTCCAAAAACTGCAGGCTGTGTCGACAACCAACCACAACACCTGACGAACCCACCCGGTCCGCAACGCGAAAGAACACAGCAAAGCAATCTTAACCACAGCCATGAAGGTTGCGTGCTGCGTGTTGGTGTGGGCTTGCGCCTTGGCGGCGAGGGTGGCGGAGGCGTTCGTGCCGGCGCTCGCGGGCCGTGCCGGGATCATGTCGGCGGCAGGCCGCCAAGCATCCATGTCGCCTGCGGCTGCAGGGAGGTGATGAGCTAGCTGATGGATCGCTGAAAGTGCTGTTGTGTGTTTGTTGTCAATCTGCAGCCTCTTTGCAGAGTAGAGAGTGAAGTCCGGCCCAGCTGCGCTTCTGTCCGTTTGGTTTCAGCCGGGGGGG
>CACKRE030001127.1:156555-173516 GCA_902602495.3 Ectocarpus sp. CCAP 1310/34 | reverse complement strand
TAACCATGATGGTGGTCGAGTAGATCATGTTGTGCGGGGTGGAGAACCCTCATTCAGTGCAAGGGGGATGATCGCACCACGTTGTGTTAAAATTGTCAAGCACCCTCGAGGCAGTTACACAGTGCTTACAACTGTCTCTGGAAGTGAAAGCACCAGAAAATAAATTAATTCATACGCAGCTGTCATCCGTACGCAAGGAAGTAAGCACAAGATGCCGAACACCCTTAGCAGGATGCAGCGCACCCTTCATGCGACTCGCCGAATATCTCACGGCGCTTCGCGCTTGGTGATGTGAGAGCCTGGTCCGGTGAGAACCCGGCGTGCTCCGTCCCGGCTTTGTAGGGATGCGAGGTCAATGGTCTAACGACTACGGCATGCACGACTATGAGTACATCCCCCCCCCGGTGTACCACCTCAAAAACAATCTTTGCGTGTAGAGACAGCAGTAGGTGAGGTGGAGGTGGTGGTCTGTTCTCTCTCTGGACTCTTTTGAGTCGGGAATGTTGAGGTTGGGGTTACACCTTGTCAAGGAGCTTGGCAATACATTTTGCCCTCGAGAACGGGGGAAGAAGCAAGGAGTACCTACCAATGTTGCGAGAGGCGGAGAGGCAGTTCTTTTGTACAGGGTGCAACTACCGACGATGTTGATGGAGAAGAAAGAACTCTCGAAACAATCACACGAGGGGGGCGGGTTTTTTCGTCAATGCCGCTAAGTTGGTCGATGTGCAGAATGGAGCCGGGCCAATGATTTTCTGGAGCCAACCAAAGCTGAGTTGTACTTTTTTTCTTGTTTGCATCTCTTTTTTTATGGCGGAAGCACCGGGTATATAGGCCAAATACAATGCCGTTCTAAAGGCACACATGGGCGTGTGACTTCAACCCTGGCGAAACGATCTTCCCTTTTTTTTTGGTGAATTTTGCTTGCCATCGGCATTTTCTCCCTGCAACCGCTTTCAATTCGTTCTCTACCTGTACAGCAGTACACTCCTTTTGATACTTCGAAGCACGAGTTTTCACCAGTCCACGATAAATCCATAGAAAAGCATCAAACGGCATCCATTGAATCTCTCTTCTGTAGGAACCACAAGAAGGGGAGGGAAGGGAAGGCTCTATTTCCACCTGAGCCGTCAGGAGGGCCGTTCTCCTTCCTGCTTGTGGCTGCGTGCCCGGGCATGGCTTTCTCTTGTGGGCTCGTCTGTTGCTGGCTTCCGCACATGGAGGTCACGGCCGCTTCTGAGCTTAAGCTTCGATCCGGGGTGTCATGCTCAAGACGTTCCAGACCATGAGCGTGCATGCATTTGTTGAATTTCGATCAATGCCGTGTTTGAGAGCTTCATTACCGACACACCCGCTTTCTTTTCTTTTTTTTTTAGGCGGGTGTCCAGGAAGGCGAGGCGAAGACTCAAAAGACCATCAGGGAGATCGAAAGCAACGGATTGGCCGTGGATGCCGAGCCAGCCACCAAGAAGGAAGAGGAGGCCTGATGCCTGATTGGCTGATCCCTTGCTTTTGAATTCACGCGTTTTTTTCCGGCGGTTATTTGTCTGTTCCTCTGTTCTTAGACTGATATCGTCGAAAGTTTTCTAATTACAGGGCGGGTGGACGCACGGCGGCGCTTTCCATGAATAAGGTATGGTTAAGTGTATCGCGTACGCGTTTATATTTGTCTGTCCTGCCTCTCGTTTTCTGGTTTGCCATAGATAAAAAGCTGAAACCGACGAGTAGAGTCTATTAGCGGTGCGGCTTGTGGGTTGATGGCACGAGCTGCGCGGCCGAAACTAACAAACGGAGGAGATTTGAGTTGCAAGACACGTATCGCCGGGCAACCGCGTCGTTTGTGATTGGCGAATTCCTGTGATTATTTTGTACCTTCTCGCATGTGTGTGACCCCGGCTGTTGCGTCAAGCATAGAATAGCGGTTGGTCCTTGTATTTAGCCGCGGGGTGCCACGGGGTTTGGCGGGCTTCTTACTACTGTAGGCACTACTTAAAAGTATGAGTCACCCACTTGACACAATATCCCATCTGTGTCACGCGATTCCAATGGCCTTTTAAGGGCAAGTGGCGGTTGGCCTTACATCTGCGGCCTTTTTCAGCAGGGAAACACTGCAGCAGTGCTGTGTACAGAAGGTAGATAGGTGTAGACCGGCACCAGAGTCGATGGGGAGGCGAGACACCACACGCAAGACACGTTCGTCCAAGTAGTAATACCAAGAAGCGCGAAGAGAGGGAAGCATGGCGCCAAGCAGAACACTTTGGGGAGACAAACAAAAAAGCGCGTTGTGAACTTCGTTTTCAGACCTGTAGACTGGGGATGAACGCCGTAAGCGCCAACGTCAGCATCGCTTCTCCACTGAAAGGAGGTTCATCTACGGTATTCCCCAATCAATTTGCTGCCCTTTACGCTTGCGCTTGTTTGGCGTGGCCTTCTTGCATACATACCCGAATGACAATCACTCCCTTCGACGACTCGCACACAACAAGAACTGAAGGAGACCATCTTTCAACCGACGAACACGCAAAAGGCGTCAGTGTGCAAACAGAGGCGAGAAAAGCTGTTTTTCGTGCTCGTTTCTGTCTGTCCGTGTGTGGGCATACACGAGACCACGGGCAACCGGGGCCTAACCCTTGGAAACAACCCACTGGATAGTATTGGATAGTAGCCCCTTTACCACCGAATCCGGGCATTACACGCGCATTCAAACCCCCCGGCCACTGTACGCGGCCACCCACTGCCGGAGGTAAAAACACCGCCGCTTTGGTGGTTTGATACCTGGTATACACCGGTCGCCCCGGTGGTCTAGTGGCATCCTCGTAATCCGCTAGTCGCAGAGGTCGTGAGTTCGAATCCCCATGGGGTGAAAAATTGACGAAACGTGCGGGTGAACGCGAAATATTGCTGACAAGCTCTCGTGAGTACCAAACTTCGACGTTAGCACCGTTGACCAGGGAAAGGGAAGGCTGGACCCTTCTCGCGATAAAAATAAAAAATACAGCACGCACCGCAGGAGGAAGGTCGGGCATGAAATAAAGAAAAAGAAGAAAAAAGCCCTGGTGTTTACCCCCTCCTGTGTGACCCTGGATGGTTGCAGTCGTACGAAAAAATACGCTGAAAAGTGTAGTACTTTACGTACGCTGAAAAGTGTAGTACACGTCTCACCACGAAAAATGGGACTGTCGCCATAATAAATAGGACGAAAACACACACACATACACCATGGTACATGTAAGGTTATGAATGTTGGCATGCACCGTTCTCTCTTCGGTTAACAGGGCGCACACGCCCCTCACAACCAAACGACCGGCACACAAGTCCATGCTTTGATTGTTTGCTGTTGTTGTTGTTGTTGTTGTTTCTCACATTAGCTCTAACAAAGAAAGATTGGGAGCCCGTGGTCTCAAAACCCGGCATACACGACCCCACGAAGAAACAGAAGAAAAATAGGGTACAAAAACCACTCGGAAGAGAAACAAAAAGAAAGAAAGACCAGCTACCGCACCAAACGAGAAAGAGCGTCGAGGAGACCGATCAAAATAAAATAAAAGGAGAACGGGGAACGCTTCCCACACCCGCCTACAACGCCGGAGGGTTCCGTGCCGGGTTCCCGCCGACCAGGCATCCCCCGCCCTGCACCACACCCCAGGGGGTGCAGCAAGACGGGGGGCGACAAACAAACACATATATATTCCCACAAAAAAAATAAAAAATCGAAGGACAACGTACACCAGTACCAGGTACTACAGCAGTGCAGTATGCACCAGCGCATTGTGTACCTGTATTAGTCTGGCTCATGGCTGGGGCCACGCGGAATATTTCCCCCCGCCAACGACACCGCGCATATACGGAAAAATGCAACCATGGGTTCTTAGTCCTCTCCCCCCTTCTGGAGTGAACGGGCGCGAATACTATTTGATACCTCGAGACTTTTTTGGCAACTTCTACTCTATATGCCTACCATGTGGTCCTTCGAGAAAATGTACTCCCCGTCGCCTGGGGTTTCATCATCCCTGAAACGACCTACAGCATCTATGCCTGTCGCGTCATGTCCGGTTCGATCCATCGCACACTACATGGCTGCACGCGAAAGCACACCACCTCTTGGTTGAGAGAAGCGTTCACGAACATGAAATGGCTACGCCCACCAATCAAGAATGAACAAAAACATCACTAAACAACGCTAGTCTAAAAAAAAAAAACAGTCACTGCAGCCTCCATTTTTTACATGGTGAGGACTCGTTACCCCCGGCACCGAATCCCACGAACCCTTTCGAAACGCGTTCAGCCCCTCCTCCCTCCACTTTTTTATCGCGCTGCCTGTGATGTTAGAAACTCCCTCGCCACATTGTACTTTGGCCGACATGCTTGAGAAAACACAACAAACACGCATCAGCACGTGGAGTTAGTGCCCATGCAGCCACAGGTCGACAACGAAAGAAGAGTCCAAGCAATCACCATCAAACAACTCATGGCAAAAAGTGTGAATCTATTCGGCACATGGCTCGGACGACCGTTCTCAAACCGTTCTCGAACCGTTCTCGGACCATTCTCGGAACCCTCCACCACATGAACTTATCGCGCCTCTTGTTTGCCACGCGCGACGCCATCGCATAAAAAGCACGGTCAGCAACGGTGCTTCGAAGAATCCTGTGGCGCGTTTAGCATGTCACGCCATCGCATCAATAATAGGGCTCTTTGAAGAATCCCGACAACACCCTGTACATGATCTCCCAGCTGAGAGTCGTGTCAAGAGCAGCCTCGGGCCTTGGGTAGCAGATTGGGGGGGGCAGCGAGCTCAGACCCCACTTGAGGTTGTAGACGCAGACCGATCCCCACAGCTGGTGTCCCACCACAACGCCTTTCTTCTCCAGCAACACCCCCGCGTAGTGGAAAGCGAAGGCCGCCATCGCTAGCCGGCCGTGCTTGATCTCTCGCAGCCTCATCTGTCCAAAAGCAATATTCAGCATCGACAGAGCAACAAGATAGTCTTACTTTTATGTTTCATGTAAAACGCCTTTGGGATCAAAATATCGAGGAGGTCCGTATTGAGTTCACATTTTCGGCCTGTTTTGGGGAATTTGCCTCGAGGAGCCATAAAAATGTCGCTCGGATCTGCATATTCTTTCCGTTGTAAGTACATCGCGAACCAGGACGCTTGAAGATGGACGCCTGTTGTGTACACTTGACAACAAAGGGTACGTGAAGCGTCGTCTTCCACGGCACCGTTGTGCACATCGCAAAATCGGTTGACCCACTGTGCTGTTCCCCTTTCCCCCGACTACTGCTTTCTCACAGCATCATGTCCAGGGCACGTATTTCTACTTCCCTGCTGCGATAGAACTGTACCGAAACGTGTGTAGGGCCGACGTCCAGAAAAAATAGCACAACAACCGACAATGTACAAGGTTACAAGTGATCCATCCCTCCACGGTGGGCTCATACAATTGTAGGAGCACAGCAGTGTCATCAAGGGGTGTCGCAAGATGCAAAATGAAAGCAGGCAGCGGGACCAACCCACGGCTGGCTGTCGGCTGACAGCAGTTGTGGTGGTGTTTCCCTAGCTCAACAGCCCAAGCAGGTGACTCGAACAGCTCAGCGAACCTCAGCGACGAACAAGAAAAAGCTGCAAATCTGTACACAAGTACAGTGTTACCGTAGGTGACATGACACAAGATATCAACCCCCCTGGACCGATTTTCAGAGCTCGGACTCTAAACGAAGAGGATGTATGGCTGAAACGGTACGTTTGCGGAACACTCTCGAACGAGACGGTTTTCAACGCCGCCGTTTGGCGCTGCCACTCTTTCTCATTCGTAGAAATCAAGCTTTGAAAATCGGTCGAGGGGGCGCGGTATCTTGTGTCACCTGCGGTATTAAGGTGTGAACATCACACACAAAACCTCACCTCGTCGTCGGCCAAGTTTAAGGGGTCAAGCCCGAGGTCACCGGCTCTATACTCGTCCGGCCCGATGCGACCCACGCTTGACTTTTTTCTGCGAATCGCAACTACTTCCGCCGCAACTGCGAGGGCCAGCGCCGACCCCCAGTACACGAAGGATACGTTGCCAATTGCTGCGGATCGAACGGGTTGTGAAACCAGTGTTATTAATAGGTCATCCGAGTGTGTGATGTCGCTATCTTTTGGGTGGGTGGTGGATGGAGATATTGCGAGTACCCTGGGGTGCCCGTGCCACCTCCACCTCGTGTCCTTACCAAACGCTAAATATTCATCAGCGACCTCGAGAAAGGTAAGCTCAACATCCAAGGGGCGTTGGGCGGCAAGCTAACAACACAACCCGCATGGGCCGACAGGTCCTCGGTCGTGAAAACACGACAAGGTGGTCCGTATAAAATTGTCGTCGACCAGATACATACAAACGCTGTGAGATCCTTTGCTTGAATAAAACAAAGAAGGGTTAAATGAGCTTGCCAGGTACAGTACAGTTCAAGGCCGTCCTGCTAATCCGGGCCGGAGCACCGAATATGCCGCTGCTCGCTGCCCCTTTTCCCTTCCTCAAAATATTTTTTTGTATCCCCTTCAGCTGCTGATGTATCATTATACACGGTATCAGTAGACATGCAAACTCTGATCCCCACAATATCACCGGCTTTTACGTACCACTATCGATCTACCGTCGGAAAAGACGTGAATAACGGCTGTTTCAAAACTGCACGTACGGAGACCGGAGTCTACCGACGAACTTGCGTCCTAACGGTACGCACCTTCGAGAGGGAGGGCACTGCCCGACCACGTCTGATCGATCGCGCAGCCGTTCCCGGTGCAGACCGTCGCCGGCGGAATCAGCTGGAGAACCCAACATGTTAAACCAAAGAGGGGAACGCGGATTCGAGGGGGAGGGGGGGAGGGGGGGTGAAGACCACTCTAGGGTAGAGACAAGAGAGTAGGACGGGTAGAAACGAGAAGCGCAATCGGTCGAGATTGAACACCGGTGTGCGCGCAGTCGTACAGCACTTTTGGTTAAGTTTGTCGTGCACAAGGAAGGGGAGGTTCGCGTGGCATCGAAGAGGCATCGTCAGGATGCAAGAGGGGGGCAGCTTCATGGACGAGGAAACGTGATTTCATCAGCAGCACGAGGGCCATTTTCTCACACAAACGCATCGCTACCATGTAGGAGCGCAAGTGCAAGTGCGAGTGCGAGACCCGCGTGAGTTACGTACAGTAGATGCTTCCTCCTGTGCAAACCCAATACCTGGTGGAAACACACGGCACGACCGATTGGAGTCCTCGCCTTCACGACGCCGGCGTAAGGAGGGAATGACAACCAGGACAGAGAAACGATACATCATCTCCTGACGACCTCGGTACTCGACATACGTGCGCCAAAAAAGACCTCCACTCTCCTTCTCGGAAAGCACACGATCGCGCATCGTACACCCGCCGCTAGCGAGCCAGCGGAGAGGGGCATAACACAACAAATTCACCCCCTTGCTACCGGTGACTATTTATCGACTCATACCCACTTTCGTGAGCAGGCCGAGGAACAACGTCGCCACCGGCCAGCCTGCAAGAGCCACCATCGCCAAGCGTCCGTGCTTTAGCTCCGCCTCCCTATACCTGGAGTTTCGTTTGATGTCAACATCTCGAGCGACGGGATTAGAGCGGTGGGGGGGCGGCACGTGAGAAAGGAACAAGGGAAAAAAGAAACACATCATCCCCACCACATAACCTGCGAAACAGGGACGAAAAAAACAACACAGCGAAACAGCAGTCGCGAAAAAAAATGCAATCGAGAGGGCTCACGGTGGGAGCGGCCTGGAAGCGGCAAGCTCAGCACGGCGACCGAAAAACACATAACCCACCAGCCTACCCTTTCGGTTTCACGTCGCCGCCCCCAACCTCGACATACAGCCTCCCGTACAATCAAGGCAACTGCTTCAACTCCACATTGATCCACAACTATTCAAGTTGTCTTCCGCCGCTCACCGATCCAGGTTGCCTTTAGCCGCAAACCCTAGCGGGTCGAAGCCAACGTCTCCGATCATGGTCCCATCGAGGGCTTCCGGTCGGGGAAGAAACGGCAAGGCTGCGCTGTTGCTGGGTCGAGAATCAACGAAAGTAGGCTAAAATATTAGAGACCAAGACGAAAAAACCTCACGCGCTAGAGGGCCCCAGATCAGCCTCTGAGAGGCGATATTCAACTGCAAGCCGCACTGAGACTGACGAGTTTGCATATTGTCAGCCGGTTGGCGCCGCGGATGCCAAACAAGAATCAGCACACACGCACGCATGTCGGATTCGCGGTCACGTAGCCCCCCTCAAAAATCGAGAAAACCGAAGGCGCGGGATTGCGTGAGGGACAGCCTGCGGGTAGATACACAAGCGTTTCTTGCTAGGCGTGTGCATATACTTATGAACGACCGGTGCGAGCAGCGTGTACAAATCGCCAGCGAAATTGCTGCAACTACAAGCAGTACTGGTGTAGCATGCAATAGGAAAAAGCAGCAGAACCAGCACCAGCAGCGGTGTGGGCGATACCTTCGCGGCGCGTCGGTGTCGGGGACGACAGGGAGCCTCGAAGACATCATCGCCACACGTACATGTAGCGGCCGGGCCCCTCGCCGGGAGGTGTCGGCAAGGCCTCCTCCGAAACCTGACTTGGCATGTCCCTGGAGGGGCAGATACCACAGAGAAGATGAGACCATGGTTGTCAAATAACCAAACCCTTCCAGTGTTCAAGCACGAGACAGGAGTTGCTAAGTACCTCCGGCGCGCTACAAAATAAATATTTCTATGCATACGTTTACCGCAAAAGTCGGAGAGTTGGCACCCGGTGCGATCGTTTTTTTAAATGTTTTTTTCTCGACCGGTGCCATCTCTCCGGCCGGTGCCAACTCTCCGACTATTACGGTATGTCGTTGGCAAGCGTTCCTCTGTGAACGGGCGGTGCAACACAAAGGACTCTTCCGCAAAAAAGCTCAAACGCATCCCCACATGCAAATTGATGCGGCGAAGGCGTTTGCTGATAGGTGGAGATTGTCTGCCAACGATAAGAAGAGTGCCGTCATGGTATGCAACGAGGACAGGGAGGAACCAGTAGAACATAGATGGAAGTGGGGGGTCGAGGAGCTTGAAGTAGTGGCCCAGTAAAAATACCTCGGAGTAGAGATCGCAAAAGACTGCTCGCGGAATGCACACATGTCCAAGGTAGCGGAAAAGGGCAAAGCACGAGCAGGGAAGCTGCACCAAGTACTCGCAGACCGGCACCTCGATACACGCATCAAATTGACGGTTTTGAAGAGCGTAATAGTACAGCCGCTGGAGTACGCCGGAGAAGTATGGGAAGGAAATAAAAAGGTAGTCAAAGAGCTCGTGGCGGCAAGGATGAAAGCAGCGCAAATCATCCTAGGATGCTCCAAGCGCACAAGTAATGCAGCCGTCAGGGCAGAACTGGGGGTCCAATCCCTGCGATCGGGAAGAGACGCAAGGAAGCTGACATGGCAGTATCGCACGTGCGACATGGGAGAGGAGAGGTTGCCGAGAATAGCCTGGGAGGCGAAGTGGGCAAATAAAAAGAGGGGAAGTCAACCCACGGAGTGGGTCAAGGTTGTAGGTGACGTATGGAACGGGTTAGAAATTGACGAAGACGGTGCGCTGGATACGGAGGGTCTGAACGGGTTCAAGGAGAAGATATCGGCTGCTTTTGCCGAGAGAGAAGAACAGAATCTAAGAAAATAAACCAAGGAAAAGGAGGGCATAGAACTGTACGGAATGATAAGGGTTCAAGGAGTACCTTCATGGACCAATGGATGCAGGGACAAAGCTTAAGGTCAAACTCAGCACCGGGGACATTGTCCTTCGAGAACGTAGTCGAAGGCTTCGGAAGGTAGACGATGAAGACGCAAAGTTCAAATGTGATTGCGGCGTCGAGTGCGAAGACTGTGTTCATGTAGTCGCGGAATGTCGGCTGTACAAGGAGGAGACGGAAGTGTACATGACTGAGCTGGGAAAGGTAGAATAAAAGTACAGGGAGATGTTTGAGGCATAGGATAGCCAGGAGAAGACGTTCGCTGTCTGGAGAATAGGAAGTGGTTTGAGAAGGCGGGAAGTGATACCGAAAGGATAAATAGACTAGGGAAGACATTATTGAGCCACCTTTGGCAAAGTAGNCCCCCCCCCCCCCCCCCCCCCCCCCCCCCCCCCCCCCGACACACATACCCCACACATCTTTTCGTGTGTACTATATCAGCGCCGACAAATTAGGAGCGGTGCTCGCGAAGCTGAGAGGAGTCGAGATATGTTTAGGTAAGTGGGGAACGGTCAGGTGGGGCGATCATACCATGCAAAGGTTCAGCGCAGGATGACAGCACAATATCAACTTGTTTTCTGCACATTACTGGAGTGTGGGTCCCGCAATAGTGCCGGCCATACAATTAACCTGGGATTCCTCACTAGAGCCTGCCTTCCTTTGCGCGGCATCCAGTAGCACTGGCGAAAATCGCACGACAAGGATGTAATATCGATTCAACTTGTCTCGTTCTCTGAGTAATTGATACCCTTCCTAGTGTGAATCTGGTGGACACACGCTAACACTGCTGCGGGACTCCCGCCGGCAAAGGCATGGCCTTCAACCGTGCACAGGGCTTCAACTTGGAGGGTCCGAGTCAACAACTGCTGTCATTCGCGATGTAGAGAATAGGTTTAAAAAATGACACGGACACTCATAGGGGCATTCAAAAGGACAAGCATCCCCAGACATGCGTGTTCGATTTGGTCTTTGAAAAGTGCATTATCATATGCGCTGCTGTTCTCGACCTTTCCTCTAGATGGGCTTGTCGGCCGGGACCAAAGCTGGTCAGCGCTGGTACAGTTAACTGATGCTGTTGTATAATAGCTGTGGCCTTGTCAGGGGATAGCCCCCCTAACCTATCAGCAGTTACCGCATGCCCAACGGTCTTCGTTGTCGACTCTACGTTGTATAATAGCTGTGGCCTTGTCAGGGGATAGCCCCCCCTAACCTATCAGCAGTTACCGTATGCCCAACGGTCTTCGTTGTCGACTCTAACAACTCCATGCTTTGCCGCATCCCTTTTACAGGGCAACCCAACCCGTCGTTAAGCCGCGGGCACAGCGCGTTGTCCGTCTAAAGCAAGTAGACTAGGCAGAACTGCTGAGCGTCGCACGCATCGCCATGTAGCGTATACAGCAGTACACATCCAAACCAATGTCTTTTTCTGCACATTAGCCTACAGCAGTACTCCACGGGTAGGTTAAAAAACGATTTGTATGTATTGTTTCTGACGCAAGGTCCCGATGAGAGAGAGGGGTATACTAGAGGGGCGAAAGCGAACACGGGAATGTCGGAATGCGTCTGACATTCACGATGCACGTGACAAGACAGGTGGTTGGCGCTGTTGTAATCATCCATCAGGGCACTCACAGACAGCGGGGTCACGAACGCAGACACGCCGACGCAGCCGCAGCAGCCAAGAGCAGTGATGAGTACCCTCATTACGCAGCAGTACAAAAGCACCCTCGATCCTCTCTCCCTCGCCCCACTGCTGACGAACCTCGTCCTATGCAATCCTGCTGCACTGATGCGTAGAACAGGAACGCACTTGACGCAAACCGTTTGGGAGATCAGCGGCGAGTCTCGGAGATCGAGTTTCGGAGATCTCGAAAAAATAAAAACTCTCCGCTCTCCTCCGCCTGTGCCGCGCAAAACGCGCAGCAGGCCAAAGAGGGCGGCGTAGCGAAGAAGAGAAGTCAAGGGCCAGAGATTATTGCCCTCCAACGCGAACTACATTCTGCCGGTTCGGTGTTCGAACAGTGCCGTGAGCTGAGAGGGGGAGAGAGAAGGGAGAGGCGCTCACCGCCCAGAACATCATTTTTTCCTTTTTCGACCAACAGCGACCGGCGCTCCCGGGCTGTTTCCGCTAGTGCTGTGGGACAAGAGCAACCATGACGGCTGGACGCACATCAGTGACGGTGGCGGCCATTGCGGCCTTGGCCCTCGGTAGGAGGTGCGATTCCACGCCAGCGGTGGGCTCTGCTGCGGCCACCGGAACGGAATCTCGGAAACTTGGTGAGAGTGGAGCCAATAATGTTTGTGGGGCGGACCCCCAAATTCTGAATGCACACCTGACCTGGTTGGTACACGCATGTGAGCTTCCCGCAGAGTCTTCATTGCGGGAGGCTTGATTGCGGGAGGCCCTGGGGCTTCTCGTGTCTATGATGGTCGATGTATACATAGGTGTGCACGTGTTTCTCTGCACTTCACGAGCCCATAATTCTACTGCAGAGGCCTACACAGGCTGGTATCCCTTGGTGTGGGGGTTGACATACGTTTTATCGTGGCGACAACATATGTCACGACTGCCGGTCCTGGCTGTTGTGTACAGCATCATATACATCCCGCTGAGGCACCTCTCACTCGTAAGGTAGACGGCAGCTCGATGGTTTAGTCATTATACAATGTCAATATTAGTCTGGAGCAGTATAATTAAATTGGATGGATTAATATTGGGTAACGGGGGCTTCCGACCAGAACAGTTTTATGCCCTGGGCTTCCAAAGATTTGCACAACCAGATCGCTTCGATCCGAGTCCTGGTCTGCATGAGCTGCCCATGCGCCACCGTTCCCCTCCTCCTCGTTCCCGTTTTTCCTTTGCTCAATTGCTCAACCGTTCCTTCGCGTATCCCACCTCACACGCGGACTGCTCCTTGGACTCGCCCTCGCTAACCGCTCTCGCTTGCCGTTTTCCCTGTCAGCTTTCGCTACCTGCTCTCGCTATAAGCTCCCGCTATCCGTGCTCGCTATCCACGCTCGCTAGCCACTCTCACTGACAGCTTTCGCTCTCCGTTCTCGTATCCACTTTTGCTATCAGTTCTCGCTCACCGATTTCGCTATTGTAACCGCTCTCGCTATCCGCTCTCGATGCCAGCCCTCGGGAACAGCCCTCGCCAACTGCTCTCGCTAATCTCGCTCTCTGTCCGCTCTCCCTAACCGCCCACGCCAATCGCTCTGGCGTTGGACAGCCTCCTGCGAAACGCTCCAGGTCACGGGAGGGTACGGGTACACACCCGGCGTTTACTTCGAGGAGGGCACCCGCAACGGAGGCAGCCTCTATATTTCCGAGGACCGTTCTGCGGAACTCTTCTTCTCGGAGCGCGAGGACGATGATGATGATGACAGCGAGGACAACAGGAGGCAGCGGAGGGCCACCAGGCGACGTCTGTTGCCTCAGGATATGTTAGGTACGACACAATCCCAGCCTTGTGTGTTTGGAGAAGGCATGGAACGCGATTGGTGAGGTTCACGATCCGACCTGTTGATACCTACGATATGGGAGTGCTATACCGGCTCACACTAGCCCAAGACCTACCTCCATCTTGTTCATCTCGATGCTACTGGTTCTGTTATTCTTGCTGTTCCTCTTTTGTTGCTGTTGTTGTTGTTGTTGTTGTTGTTGTTGTTGTTGTTGTTGTTGTTGTTGTTGCCAATAGCAGACTTTTTCCACGCACTCGCCCCCGATTTTAGGAGCCAGTAGCCTCTCTGGGTGCTACAGAGCTGTCAACCTGCTGCTGGTTGCATCGAAACAGACACCTGTTGATGATTCGCCCTTCACGTTTACGCCACCGTACCTTCAATGTGGACACCCCCTTGCCCTCTCAGACGACAGCGAGAAGGCGGTGAGCGTGGGAGAGGGGGGAAGCGCGGCGAAGAGACGGCTCGGCGCTTGCACCTCTGGCTTTTGGTCGCTTGCCCCGGCGGGAAGCGGATACCCGCGTTTGACGGTAAGCCATGAGAACGAAACACACACACGGAGTAAAGTTTGTGTGTAGGAGAGTGTGAAACAGGGACAAAGGTCTGGTAGAAGTCGGAGATCCGCGCTTTGGTAGGTTTGTCGGGCGGCGCATAACACAGGGACGAAGCTCTGGCAGACGTCGGACAATGCTCTCAATAGGTTTGTCTAGGAAAGAGGCATGAAACAGGGACAATGGGCTTATGAACGTCCGGGAACTTCAAGGAGCGAATCCGGTGTGCTGCTGTCATGGGAGAGCCTTTGGGCATCGTAGGTATCGAAGCACGTTTGGGGTATACAGGGTCTGGTCATGGTAGCTGCACGCCCCTCCCCCCCCCGCCTCCCCGTTCATACCATCACCCCAACATCAACCCTCCTCCTACTTTCCACCATCGCCGCCACCACCACAACGAATATAAAAGGTGGGAGACTGCGCCAGCCACCCTGCTGACATCAAGGTCACTGCATGGTCGGAGGTCACCTGCGAGGGCTGCGAAGAGCAGGCGTTCAACGGGGCCGTACCCGCCGTGGCCTGCACTAGCGACAACTCATTAGCAACGCCCTCGCCATCCGCCGCCTCCACGTCCACCGCAGATGACACGTCCAATGGGGGCGGGGGCGATTCCGCCACTGACGATGGGGGCGAAGTCGGTGCGCAGCAGACGCCGTCGCCGGTCGCTAGCGCTCCCGAGATTGTCGTGGACGGTGAGACAGAGACGTGTGTGCATTGATGCCTTCTTTTTTTTTCTTGTCTTCCATTCAAGTCAGCGCTCACAGCATTTGAGCCGTTTCCTCCATCCCGTTGTCATACGTCAGGGTTTCCCCCTACCCACCCTTCCTGCGGTGCTTTGCCTTCTGCGTGCTATATTACCTGCCTTGCATGCTTGTGCCACCACGTGTTTTGATACGAGGGGATGTTTGGTTATCTTGGACGGTGAGAGTTTTCATGCGTATGTCTGCACATGTTATCCGTTAGGGGGTAGAATGCGGAGATTTTTGTGGTGTCGGGAAGGTGGAGGTAGGACCATGGGGCACGGCGGGATCTACTGAACCCCCCGTTATCTGTAGGTTGCATAGTATTGAATACGATTCCGCCACCCCCGGAACAGGTTTTCAAAGCTCAACGTTTTGCCCCATGATGAAGAGGAGGCCCGAGATCAAACAACGATGCAGTCATTTTCGGAGATCTCACGTTCGACGAGACGGTTCCAACCGGGCCACTTTCGAAACCGCCGTCTTTTGTTTTTTGTGGCGGAGTAATCGAGCTTTGCAAACCGGCCCAGGGGGTGTGGTTTCTTACATCATGCAACATGTTGATTGTACTCGGTCGTATGTCCGGCGGTAAAGATAATGCGAGGAAGCTTCATGCGAAGGAGGTGGCGTTTACTCAGTCTTTTCTTATCGCCAGCTTCGTGCAACTGGTCTATTCGGGCTCGGTCGCTCAGCAGTCTCTGCTGCACATTCTCGTGCTCTATTTTTTGTCTGCTGGTGTCTTCCACCGGCATCTGCGTTCAAGACTCTTGATTGGTCTGTTGGGACGGCAGCAGTGTCTCACGCAAGTCTCTTACGTACCCTCGCCTTTTTTCTGTCTGCTCGTGAACACTTGCTGGGTCGGTGCTCAAGACTCTTGCAAGGTGATAGACGTCGTCGGGAGGTACCCCGGCCTCTACACGGTAGCCGGCAGCTACAACGAACGCGGTGACTTCTACAGCGCGGACGGGGGGCACAACATCTTTTTCGAGGAAAGCTCCGCCGCCGCGTCCGAGGGAGACGACGAAGATGACGACGAAGATGACGACGATGATTCCGATGATGATTCTGACGACGGTGACCGGAGGCGAAGAATGCTCAGAGGTGAGCGGTGACGAGAAAGCGAAGGAGAACGCCGGAGGGGGGGGGGGTTCTCCTGTGGCGTGAGACCTCACACCAGGCTTTTTGGGCTGGGGGGGGGTCGGGGCATGGATGCGTTTGTTCCTTCCGGTCGAGAGGGGGTCCTACTTGCTGACGCAATTGGATATGGTTGATACAGGGAATTAGGTGCTTTATGTGGGGAGTATGGTGTGCGACGTCTTGGTTCATTTATTGCACTACGTCTCTTCCTGGAAAGTGTTCACGCTCCGAAATTCGCAGCACGTGTGTAACGTTAATATTGTTTTGCACCGCAAGCAGTGTTGACTCTGCTGCTGCTGATATGGTGGTGTGTTGTCGCTTGTCCCTCCTCGATCAACGATACACCCGTCTTCATTCGACCAGGGCTTTTCGGGGAACGTTCCGCGCAACAGGCCACGGGGAGGAATCTGGCGGCATGCAGCAACGGTTACTGGATCAAGATGCCCACCGGTGGCGGGTATCCCTTATTTGCGGTGGGTACAGTATACGTTGTACAGCAATTCTTCTCTATCGTAGCTGTCGGAGATCTGACCAGCAGAATGCAGTTGAAACACGACGTATCTCCAGAAAAAAAAAGATGCGAGCAGAAACCACACGCCACGAAGACACAAGCCACAGAGCACGGGAACAATGGCGCGCTTAGCTTAACGTGAGAATTAGATCGAGCAGCGACCCCCTTCCGTCTCTGCCTGTTGTCATTATGGTGGGAGTCATTCGACTTGTGTGGCGTTGGTGGTAGTTTATTTTCCTTTGGTGATGTTGTTGCCGTCAAGCGCTGTGCCCCTTTGTGTGATTATGAAAGATAGGCGCATAACAAGTGTTATTGTTCGTGTTCGATTGATGATGTCGCCCATTAACGATGCATCGGTGCAATGGAGGGGCTGGGGCCGTGAAATACTCACTGTTTTGAGACCCTTGTGTCCGTGGAACGTGGCGGCTGGTGACGATGCCCTCAGGCTAGAGAGAGGTTTGATGAAGGCAAAAAACCTCCGAACGGTGGAAGAAAATCTCCCAGACGAAAAGGGAAGCACAAGGACCACAACGAGAACATCAGCAACAACAATAAGTTGCACTACCACCACCAACAGCAACGAAGAATTCAGCCAAAGCAACAACAACATGGGACAACAACCCCCCCCCCTCCCCTCGGTGTTTGCCATCGGGATTGGGTTTCCGTCGCTTGGCAACGACGTTGTAAAACAAGCCAATTCACTTCGTGAACTCGGCAACCAGGTTATCGTTTATTTATTTTTTTGCCTCTGTTTTTGTTTTTGGCGGTAACCATAATGGTGGTCGAGTAGATCATGTTG
>CACKRE030001127.1:140738-156311 GCA_902602495.3 Ectocarpus sp. CCAP 1310/34 | reverse complement strand
TCCCCCCCCCCCCCCCCCCCCCCCAAACAACAACATAACGCGTCGTCCAATCCTCGTGGCCCCCTCAACCTCAACCACCCCCAACAGGTAGCCGATTGCGCCGCCTACCCCGAGGAGATAGCGTCTTCCTCCACCTGGATGATAGTCACCTGCGAGGGCTGCGTCGGCACCGAGGCCACCTCCTCCCAGACCATCACCTGCGCCACTGGCGCCGACGCCTTCGTCGCGACGCCTTCGCCTGTGTCGCCGGTAGTGGCCGGGGGTGGAGAGACTATCACTTTACCAGGAGCGGGTCCATGTGAGTCAGGGGGGTGTGCTAATGTTTTGCATGCCTTACAGCCTAGGCCGTTGACAACGCGTCCTCGAGAATTGTTCTCACAGGACCGATCACCGATGGCCAGTCATCCTTCCTACTTTGCCACATGCGACTCCATGTTGTGTTCCCTTTCTATGCTATCGTTATCACGTCGGGTTTTGTTGGTTGTCGAGTTCTTCTTGGTACATGTGAGTCTGCCTGGGGGTATTGATGGGGTTATAGCGGTTATCGAGTCATTGCCTCCGCTGGTAGTGTAGTCTAATGGCCGTGATCTGTCTTCACCAATGAAACAGGTGACTTCTGATCTCTCCCTTGCACACATGGGCTCACTCGGTTGGGATGGATACTCATGATGCATATTCTTGCGCCCCACGTGGGCTGTAGCTCCTCTCGATTCCTTTTGTCAGCCCCCTGCCCTGCAGAGCGGAAATCCCTCTTCTAAAGCACGCGTGGTCATTGGTCAGTTTTGTTTTTCGTCTCCCATTTATGACACTCGCTTGCGTTTTCTCACTATAAGACCCTGCTGTGTGAGCAACCATGAGTCCCCCCCCCATGTTGGAAACCGCCTGCAGCGACTTGTGAAGCGGTCACCGTAACCGGGCCGCGGGCCGGAGGCTACACCGTGGGGGGCTCGATCAACGGCGCCGCGGACGTGTACAGCGACGATGGCTTGTGGCGTATGTTCTTCGCTTCGCCGGCCCCTGCGCTGAGCAGGAGGGCGCGGAGGAGCCTTCATTTCAGCGCGGACGGGGGTGACGCAGGTGCGGCGGGAGTGGCGAGGGAGGGGTACTCGTTGGTCAGGGTTGTTGTTTTGTTTTATTTCTCCTTGTTATTTTGTGCTTGCGCTTGATTGTTGGCTCGGCACTTCTATCATCCTCTGCTAGTGTGTCTAGAACTGTAGGCTCGGGGTGCATCATAAGCAACGTTCGTTTCCCTGAAATTGCGGATTAAGCCCGCTATCATCACGCAGGCAGAATGGTGTCTCTTTGCCAACTGATACGCACCCACTTCACTTGCGGTCCACGGTTCCGTGTAGCCCTCGCCTCCGTCCTCCGCTGGCTTTCCTCCCCTGTTGAAATGATTGTCGTCATCATCGTCGTCGTCGTCATCGTTAGGTCCACTCTCCGCCGAGCTCGCTCCCGACACGCGTGACACGCATGACCGACGTGGGCTACAGACGTGTGACGGGTACTGGTACATCACTCCCGTGGATGATAGATACCCCGCCTATGCGGTAAGAGACCAACAAGAACGTGGCGCTGACATTGCTATCTTCCCGCTCACAGTCTGCTAGAAGTTCCTCTTCATTTAGCCTTGGATATATGTCGCTGATTGCATCCTTCCGGAAGATGGAATACTTCCCTGAGTGTCAGCTATCCCGTGGTTGCTATTGGAACTCCTGTTGGCGAAAAAAATGTCCCTCTCCCCGCGCGGGGATCGTTGGGGAGAAACCTGAGTCGTTCGTGGTTGAATTTTTTTTCGCCATTGACTCACGATCTCACGATGCTTTGGGGTGGTTCTGGCGTGGCGATCGATGTGTCACACTAACGCTTCAGAGCTCGTACAGGGTCCCTTTTTTTTTTTTGATCTTGCTGCTTGCTGGATTTGACGCGGTTTTGCCCCGACTATCGCTGCAATTGGGCAACATCACTCTTGAGCAGTAACCGTACGCTATCTGTACCGTGTGGAGTATTGTAACGCTATGTGTACAACGGTGCTCAGGCCGCCGCCGTGGTATGGAAAAAACTATCGTAACATTTGAGAGGTTTTTGCGGTTCGAAAACCGCTGATTGATAGCAAATATTTGACAACAAAACCATTTATTGATAAGTTTATACTTCTATGTATGTATATTGTAGCAGTATTTTGCTTGTGGTGGACACAACTGAATTCTCTGCCTGCGATGCTGTGCTTTGCCTTAGTTGGTAACCCTCACATAATCTTGGGCTTACGGCTTGCACGGACGGACTCTCTGGGCCGCAGCACGTCTCAGCAGCAGCAATGTATTTGGATTCAGTACTTGTCCGTCTCAGTTTGCTTCTCTTTCTCGCGGTGGACTTCTTTCCCTCATACCTGTGCGCCCCAAGTGACAACGCGGCAATTTCCTCAAGTGCAGTGCCTCGGCGTGTGCGTGTGCGTGTGTATGTCTTTTTTTGTTACTGGCATGACAGGTGATGGACTGCGGGGAGCACCCGGTGGACATCGTGTCTTCGGACTGGCTTTACTTGGACTGCGAAGACTGCGAGGTGTGTGCACGTGTGCGACTTTTGGCGGCGGGATAACGTAGTCGGCTAGCACTACTGTCCGGCGTCTGCATCGACATCATGTCAACCACAGAAGAAGCATATACACACATAGGTGATAAAGTCTCTCCAGAGGATGCGTTTCCTCTCGTTCTCGATAAGGTTGCGTTAAATTCTTGCAACGTGAGGAATGATTTGAAACACCGAAGTCTATGTGAGCCTGTTCAAATGCTTCCCCTGAGGTGCTAGGCCTTCTCTTGCGGTTGCGGTTCAGACCTGAAACGTCCGCGTCACTTCCGCCGCATGGCGTGTTGTCGTGCAAAACCTCAGGTTGTTACCGCCGATTCCAAGCCAGACGCGTCCTGCACGGGGGCTCCGGCGAATATCAAGAGGGGGGGTAGCTTCAACACCCCGGCCCCTGTGGTGCTTGACTTTGTGGGTACCCCCGGTCCCGATACCTCTTCCTCCGGATCCGCGTGTGAGTTATTCGGTCAGCTGTCAAGCGTCGTGTCTTGCATGGTGCTCGTATATGTAACTCGGTTCCGTGTTGGTTTTCCCGAACAGCCGGCGTCCCCTCGTGAAGGTTGAGCCTGCTACCCACACGGGAGACATCATCGCGGTATGGTGCTGGGGGGATTGTAGAGACACGGTTTGGTCATCTTACAGCGCTGTGAATTCGGTTCGTGTTTTTCGGTCATGTATGCTTTCGGTCTCTTGAAGGTTGAGCCTGCTACCCACACGGGAGATATCATGGTATGGAGCTGGGGGGATTGTAGAGACACGGTTTGGGCATCGTACAGCGCTGTGAGTTCGTTCCGTGTTTTTCGGTCATGTATGTTGTCGGTCATATGCATGTTTCGGTCGTGCGCGGTTTCGACGCTGCGTGGCCCCGGCCGTTGTCAATCGCGATTCTGCTTTTTTTTTTCCCTCTTGGGTGGATTGCAAACCACATGCACGTACCTCACTACCAATTTCGACCCTGCGATTCTGCTTTCCTTTTTTCTTTTTCTTTTCCCCGTGAATCTGTTCCGTCCTCTTGTCTTGATGGATCAGCAACCTGATCGAACATCTACCAATTTTGACCTTGCGATTCTGCTTGCTTTTATTCTTTTCCTCTTGCCGCCCGTGACCGTGTCCTGCCATCTCGTCTTGATGGACCAGCAACCACATGCACGGAGCTCTACGTGACAGGCGAATTCCCTGGCAACTACACCGCCAACGGCACCTACCGCGGGAAGCTGGACTTTTTTAACGACGACGGCACGGTCAACCTGTACTTCGAGCTGGCCGACTCTAGCCGTCGATTGCTGTCCTCGGCGGGTGAAGAGCGGGAAGGAGGGAGGCGTCTTTTGCCCGGGGAATGTGAGATCGCGTCCCCTGGCATGTGTGTTTAGGGGAGAGGTTGACTGGGAGCGAGAGNTTACATACAGTCTGCATTATTTTCGGTTTGCCCTTGTTTTCGCGTAATAAAGTGTCGTCTACAGTACATAGTTTAGGGCTCCATCCGTTGTGTAACTGCCAATCGACGAGAGAGAGAGAGAGAGAGAGAGAGAGAGAGAGAGAGAGAGAGAGAGAGAGAGAGAGATGAACGCTCAGTAGTCCTGGATCATTTGTCTCATGAGTGAAGGTTTTCATCTCGAGGTGTTGCAACTCGAGGTGGAGATCGAATACATGGTGCATGTTAGGATTAGGGTTACAAATGAAAGGAAACCGAGGACTTGATTTTGCGATCGACTGTAAAACCTCTCTCGGGATGTTGGTTGGTGCTCAACACGGAAGCCGGCATGTGGCTGGTGATCATCAAGGTTACCTACAGAATGAAAAATTGTTGACCTTTAGCTGTGTCTCCTTTGTCATGGTCTAACGTGGTGACTTCGAAGTATGTCAGTGTTTTCGCAGCTACTGCTCGGGCGGTGCTATCTTTGCTTGTGTCTCACACGTGCCGAACTTGCTGGATGCATGCGGTGGTTCCCACAAGGGAGGCCATTGCTTCTTTTTTTCCCCCATGGTTCAGTAGGCTTGTACAAGACGATTCTGTCATCTGTTTCTTGTTTGTCACCCTAACGATGCCACGGCTGCCAACCCAAATATAAAAGCGTGTGCTGGTGATGCTTGCAGTGATGGCGTCGGCTCTGGAGGAGAGATACCACGCCTTGGCGGCCTCTCGAAGACTAGCTATCTGCACCTCCGGTTACTGGATCATAACCCAAGTTGCAGGGGACGGGTACCCGGTTCTAGGGGTAAGATTCAGATTGGCAACTGGTCTTTCTCTTTGTCGCAAGACTTGAGATAGCTCTTGGTTTCCGTCGTCGAAGGGTTGTTGCTAACAGTGGATGTGCGTTGCGACGGGCCCACAAGGGAATTTGTTTGTGTGGGCCGTTAGGGTAGACGGGTATCGGAGCACTGGTCGGGACGGAAGGCCTCGAGCATGCGTACGTCCCGCTTCGAAGCGTACAATACATATGTGGTGTTTGCTTGTTCGGTGTTTGTCTCCAACGTCAGTGTGTTGTCTGTTTCTGCCTGGGGTGACTTGACAATTTTATTTGTCTTGGACAGGCCACTTCGTAACTTGGTTGACGCTCCGAATGATCATTTCTATTTTCGCCCGTTGTTTGATGGTTTCGTGGAGGGAAAAAATGAGGCACAGTATCACTACAGTGCAGAAATATATGTGTGTGCGCTTCTCGTTGGCAATGTTGTTTTCGATGTTTTGCTGTTGGCGAGGACGCATCACTCAATGTTGCAGCTTACCCCCCCCCCTCCTTGCCTTGCCGTGATTTTCGCATCTCCCGGCGCCCCCGTGTCATTTCACATTTCACCCTTGGCCCTCTTCGGAAGGTGCCTGACTGTGCCGACCACCCTGTCGACATCCGCGCCAACACTTGGCTGGTGGCATCGTGCGAGTCGTGTGGCGTGCAGGAAGCCCCCTCGTTTGTGGCCCCTACCATCGCCTGTGCCTCAGGGGCGGCTGGTGGGGGCGCCGGTGGCGCGACTCCCTCCCCCGCACTGCCTGGTAAGCAGGCGTGTTCGGCTTTTCCTCCATTCTTGCCCCTTTCTCCCCCCCTTTTTCTTTTTTTTTTTTCCCCTTTTTTTTTGCGCAGGGGGGGGGGAGGAGGCATTCTTTTTACCGAAGACGGACTGACCGACAACCAATCCTAGTTTTATTTCGGCGTCATCGTTCTCGAAAACCCGAACGCGCTTTTCTGTTTCTTTGTTTTTTTTCGCGGAAGAGTGAGTACTGCGGTGTCGGACTGAGGCTTTCCGTTTCGTCCCGTGATAGAGTTGTGGCTAACCACTCTTGCATTTATCTTGTATCGGATCTCTGAAATCTGAAAACCGTTTTGTGCGTTGATGCTGTATCTTCCGGTCCGGTACTGTTTTCCCATGACAACTCTCTCCTTCCGTCCCAAACTCCATTATTTCGATGCTGTTGTTGCTTCTCGATCCCATCACCTCTTCGGTGGCTCCCTTGAACCCCCCACCCGCCGTTGTCCTCTCATACTCCACTCTCTCTTGGTGTTGTTTATCGTCGTTGCTTTTCCACCACGCCTTCCGTGCAGCGATCTGCGGCACCGTGTATGTGACCGGCCCGGCCGCGGGGGTGTACGTGCAGCAGGGGGACTACGGCACCAGGGGCGACTTCTTCAGCGGGAACAATGCGTGGAACATGTACTGGACGTTTTACGCCGGTAAACCGGTGAACCGCAACCGCTTCCGCAGGGGGCTGTCAGTCCCGGAAGACAGGGCTGGCAGCGAGAGATGGAGCGAGGAATACGGTGAGATGGTGTGGTATTTCCCCATGGTTGTTTTGTGGCGGTTGCTTTGGTGGTTTGAGACAGGCGTGGCGTGATTCGTGGCGTGATTCGGTGTGGTACGGTACGGTACGGTACGGTACGGTACGGTATGCTACCGCGCGATTATTTGTGTCCGTTTTCTGTGTCTCGTAGCGGCGTGGTTTCTTGGTTATTTTCCCTGCCTGAGGCTTCCTCGGCTAGATGAAACCAAAGCTGCAGCACGAGCGAAAAGTATGAGATCGACTGAAGGGTCTCTCATTGCACTCGTTAGTTCCTGTTGTGGCATCCTCGTCCTCCTCAACGGCGGGAAGCAAGGGGAATACGAACATATCGTTTACCAGGTAGTCGGTATATCGGCTGGCACGAGGTATACGAAAAAGACGCGGCATGGTTTGGAGTGAAATGATATCCGGAATCACGCCCCAAGGGGACCTGTCCAAGTGAATCGAGGCACACCGCGGTGCACTTTGCACTTCGGAACAGCGGCAGAGGTAAATGGCGCCGGTGGTGTGAAATCAACCGTTGTGACTCTATTTCCCGTCGGTGCTTTATTCTTGATGGACGACGAATATACTCTTCCAGCGAATCTTTGCAGCAGGGCGTCCGCGAGTTGAATGAAGTACAGGTTCGTAGGAAGCCTGAGACCGCCACCCGCCCCTCTGTTGTTGTTTTCACCCCGCTCTTGTTGTTTTCACCCCTGCCACGAATTTGATGGATTCGATACAGAGCTGGCTCTCCAGACTCTGGCCGACGACCTTTTCCGTCGGAAAGAGGCGGGCCGATCTGCTGATTGGAACGGACGGCGGAAGCTAGAGGTGTGCGACGACGGTTTCTGGCTCATCACACCCCGGGGAGGAGGGTTTCCGTTCTACGGGGTAAGTGGCGGAGTCATGCTCTTCAACAGCGACACAGCAGTTCGGCCGTGGCAGTACAGTAGTGTTTGTGGTGCGTGATGGAAGGTACGTACGATGGTGGCGTGGTGTTGTATGCATGCTTTTCACGAAAGAGCCTCATGCTCAACCCGGTGTGCTGTCGGAGTCCGTCGTTCAATCGCGTTTCGTTGTTGTTTCCGGGCTCGTGATGAGCAACAGCTCAACGTCAACGGCCTTATCCTAGATTTCTTTCCTACCACCCCACACGATACCGGCCACAGACCATCTCACCGCAATGCATCGCCCTCGGTTTCACGTTTTCGATACTGACCACTTTCTGACTTCCCGCTGCCGTGTCACCCCCTGCTGGACGTCGAAATCAGACGCTAAACTGCGCTGACCACCCTGCCGATATCTCCAACTTGGCTGCGTGGAGCGTTGTGGAGTGCGACGGCTGCGGCTCGGAGCCCTTAGACGGAACCGTGACGGTGACAATCTCATGCGACGGGGCGGACTTCACCCCACCCCCCTCCACTACCAGCGGGGACACCGACGTTGGGGTGGGAGGAGGCACCCCGTCCCCCGCCGGGGTCGTAGGAGGCACCCCTTCCCCCGCCGCCGCCTCGGAACTGCCCAGCAGCTCTGGGAGTGTGTTGCGAAATACGGGTGTTGTTGTTGTTGCGCTTGTTGCTGCCGCGGCGGTTTTGGCTTAGCTTCTTGGTGGTTTCGGTGTTGGGCGGCGCAGGTCCCAGCCTCGGGGGCTCCGTGTTTGCGCGTGTGGTCGATGGAATTGCCCCCCCCCCTGCTTTGCACGTGTTTCTGTCAGCCTTGGTTAGTGGCCTAAGTCTGCGTCGACTGTCCCGTCCTGGCGAACTCAACGTGTTGTAGGTTCCTTGGGACACCGCTGTTCGCGGGAAGTGTTCGTGTTGCCATCTCGTCTTTGCCACACGGTTGTTCTTGTCGTTGCTGTCGTCGTCGACTTTTTGTGTTCGTCCCGCGTATTCTAGGCGCAAAGCTTAAACCTACCGGGTCATGTTTTTGACGCACCAGTCATGCAGGGAGAAGTTGGTGATTGTTTCGTGCACGCGGCGTCCCTTGCAAAAAAAATCACCTCTTGCTTAAAGATAGCGGGCAACCACGTGCTCTGTTGTGATTATAATCTTTTAGTCGCCCTTTAGGGGCGGAAGAGCTATTACGGTGCCCGGGCGTTTGTTGTAGTATTTGCGCGTGTCTGGGCTTCTGTTCGCAGGAGGGTGATATCCTGCGGCTGATGTATTTTAGCACCTTTTATGTTATTTCATCTAGACGTTGTTTTCTATTGTTGGTGTGTCCTATTCGGAATCGCCGTGCTTTTTTTTCGTGTTCGCCGGCTGGCCGGCCTTGCAATGCTGGCTCTCTTTTTGCATGAAGTGACTGTAGAAGTCCTTCATGAGTACGTTGTGGGTTGCTGTGTTTTGCACGCCACATAAAACACTTGGATTATATCTTCCGCGACTATTGCATAGCAGTGCGTCATACCGCCGGGCGGTCGCCGTAAGCTGCATTTTTTTTGCGCCCTCGCTCCCTACCCTACGGCTTCTGCCCCTCCCACACATGAGCGGTGCAGCAGGTAACCTCCCAACCTTCTCACGTTTGGATGTGGGTTCGAACCTCGGTGCAGTCACACAAACTGAAATATTTTCTCGCAACACGCCCACTGTGGAAATGCGATACAACAAACAGTCGTGTTTGCGCGTTGTACGCAAAACATTAACCGTTTCACCGCCGACATGGGATCGGAACGGCTCACTGACTCCTTCTCAGGAAAAAATTCAATCCACCAAGCACCGCAGAAGGAAGGCGGATAATTCAGTGATCCCGGCTGGGGTGAGTCCACAAGAGCCGTAGGGCGGTGTAAGGACGTGAGGGACGACGCCGAGAGAGAGCACTTAGAGTACACGACGAAAACCGCATCGATCGCAAAACGGCACGAGCTCGATCACATTTTGTCAGCAGGCCGCTCCCACTCCACACACACTCAACAAACAACCCCTTTCTCAGCCACCCCGCACAAGCCACCGCGAGTCCATCGCTACAACCGCAAGAACGGAGGTGAAACATGTGGTATTGTAGCTTGTAGCAGGGCATTGAATCGTCTCGAACGTGGGGGTAGCCAACTCTGCTCAGCGACCAAAATATTTTCTCGACGAGAGTTCTTGCAAAACGGTTGTCGACTACTAGATCGCTCGAATAGTGACGACAACATGGTCAAGATGAGATGGGCACAAGGGCGGCATTACCCTTCTTGAAGCCATGACAAGATAGTCCAAGGAGGTCACCCTCTCGTTCACAAATGGAAGAAAAGCTGCACCTCCACATGTCTTGACTCAACAACGGAAATGTTGCTTGTTGGTGTGTACACCACCAGTCACTCGCAGGACACACCTTCCCAGAATGTCGTTTCGTCGAACGCTCAACCAAAAGAGTTATGGCCAGTTCTAGGCAACGTAGCCGATCGATCGGGCGGTGTGGCCCAGGCCCCCAAAACATGCCCCCACTATCTGTATGTACCGCGGCGTTGCTCCTTTCACAAACGCATGCACCGCTTTCCATGGTATTTTTGTCAGCAAGACGAGGGAAAGGGACGACTGGACCCTTGTCGCGATAAACATGGAACTTTTCACGCACCGCAGGAGGAAGGTGGGCCCCGAAAATAGATGAAAATAATAAAAGAGCCCTGGTGTTTACCCCCTCCTGTGTGACGCTGGACCGTTGTCGGTTGTACGGAAAAAAGAAATACACTGAACAACAGTGTAATACGCTACATACAAACAAATAATAGTGTAGCCAAGCTCACCACGAAAAATGGGGGACTGTCCCCAAAATAAACAAGAAAAGAACATGCGCACAACAAGTACATTCGACGGAACACATGGACTATGTACAGCAGATACTATCCAACGATGGTATTGCGTTAGTCTATCACTCTACGGAGGGGACGGCAGTGAACCTTCTTTCGTCATCAACGCTTGCCCATAGACCGACCGGCTGAGAGGAAAGCATTTTGAGGCACGCAAAACAAGCAATCGCACCTCCCATAACAACTAGCCCCTCTCCCCTCGTGTTTCTAACCTCCTCGCGTCGATCCCTTTTTCCTCCTCCTCGTTGCCACCCCCTGTCTCTGTTGTAAAGGTATCGATCGGAAACCGTGCAGCACGAACGTCCCATTCATTCTGGGATGTGCGTGCCGATGTTTGCCAACCAGATGACGCAAGTAGAGGTACTAAAACAACCGTTCTTGCTGTGATTCACCAGTCGCGTCGAAACGTCTTGTCACCGCAGCACGCCAACTACTTGATTCGGACAGAGGTTGATCCGCTTACAATATTCATGTCACGACATGCGTGCCGCTTTGGGCCTGCTCTTGTGCCGTTGATGGAGAACTCTCTACAAACAATGCATGGCCTTCGATGGCGCCAACGAGGTAGGTGGCAAGCGTGATCGATATTCGTCCCGTCGTCAAGCTTGTAGAGCAGACAATATTCGTTCGCCAGCCCTCCAGCAAGCGGTCCAGACTCTGCACGTACCGTCTAGGGGCAGTGTTCGTGGGTCTGCGAACATTGGTGTTGGATAGCCTACGTGTGCTGGATGATTTGGTGTCACGCAGACTGGTGAGATTGCCGTTTGGTAGGGGGCATCGTGATGATTCCCGGGGCCCCGCCTTGCTATTGAAGACGCTCTGTTTGGAGCACTCCTTCTTTCGTCCGTGTGAAGGACGGTTGTCGACCTCTCGTGGAGTTAATACATCACCGAAACAGTCTCACCCGATAAAGAAGCGGCGTAGGCCGCAAACAGGCAGTAGATGCTGACGAAAGGAGATGCAATCGGAAGGCAGACCAAACGAGCTGCTGAAACCGCTGAAAGTCCGTGTTGAGCTCTGCTGTTCCGTATCCCCTTGTATCGCCTCCCAGTTGGTGGCAAGCGCCGGGGTCTGTCGTGATGGCCTCCACCCGCCACACCTCAAGGCGGCTGAGAAACAGTCCCAGCTGAGCAAGCGCTGGGGTCTGCCATCATTGGACTCCACACACCCACACCTGAGGCATCTGAGTAACTGTCTCAGCTCTTTTGGGGGGGGATAATACCAAAACAGCGTAGTGAAACTGCGTGGTTCTGCCGGACGTACTGAATATATCTGTGCAGTGTTTGTACGATGAGAATGTGTGAATTGTTCACTCTCACCTGCTGACCAATGTCACTCTCTATCCCACTTCAATACATGTTCGGGCATTCGTTCAATCCCGCCTCCTCCTTGATAAATTTCATTTCGACCGCGGAAGGAGCTTGCTCACGCGAGTGGCCAGAGGTTGTAGGGAGGTTGCAGCCCAAAGTGTGGAAGTTATCCCGCATCTTGGATGTTGGCGTTATTGCAATCAACACGGCGGGCTGCAAGCCCGAAGAAAAATTGGGTCCAAGGTCGAACTCGGCCTCCCAACCTCCCTCCCCCCAGGTTGTGGTTCGAGACCAACCTGCCCCTCTGGCCACCAGTGCAGGCGTAGCACAAGAGGCGCCCTTCCTGGGAAAGCGCTCAATTCGTCCGTCACCACTACTGTCCAAATCGTATTCTTCGATGCACTACGAAGTACCCAGTCTATCGCGGTGTCCATTGAGCGCCATTGTCAAGGCCGCCATCACGTCTTTGGAGTGAAGGGGTGGTTTGACGTCCCTCCACCGGGCCTCTGCATACACCTGGAAAAAAATCCCGCCCATCATAGAACGTCAAGGTGGCCGCGACGTTGTCGTGGTCAAGGGACGTCTTAATGTCCCTCCGCAGGGCCTCTGCATACGCCTGGAAAGCACAGGCCCTGTGGAGGAATGTCAAGCATTCCCTTTACCACAACGACGTGGCGGCGGCCTTGACATTCTATGATGCGCGGGAGGAACTTGCTTTCTAGGCGTATGCAGGGGCCCTGCGGAGGGATGTCAAACCGTTCCTTGACAACAACGACGTGGCGGCGGCCTTTGACTTTAGCGCTCATGTCTCGCACAGGGACGCCGTGATATCGACTACTTTGTACTTCAAAGTAAGGTATACTATTCGAACAGTGGTGAAGGACGACTTGAGCACTTTCTCAGCGGAAGGGTGCCTCTTCAATCACTTGTCCTGTAGAATTGATATAAGCCATGGCCTTGGGTACCAGGTTGGTTCCATCGCGTTCGTGATAACTTCGCTGGGGTCTTCCTCGTTTGATCTATTTCGAAATGTGTCCTTCTTGGGCAGTTGTATTCCCTGTGACCACGGAACTTTTGCCCGTCAGTTTGATCCTGTGAGAAGTGTGCCGATGGTTAGAGGAAACCGGGAAGCAAGTCGTGTTCCTCCTCGTTCTTGTGAACACGACAATATCGACAACAACAAACATCGTTGTGTCGTACATCATTGAAACTAGACAGGGGTGGCACCGCACGCCGTTGGTGTTGGTGCCTTTGGAATTCGATCCCTCGAAGTGAACACGCGGCCTAGCGCAGAAAATTGTGGGTGGAGTCGTTGATCCGAACGTGAAGGTCATGGCGGTTCTTCTTTTGGTTACAAGGATGGCGACGAGAGAGACTGAGAGACACGGATCGAATTCTATAGTCAATAGTTGTAGGATGAGATATTTCCCACAACAGTGTGATTGCCGAACAAGATCCCAATCATTGATACATTCAGGACGCTTGTTTGGCCGTCTGACTCCCCCGAAAACCGGAGGACGCGTTGGAAAAAACATCTCTCGCTGGCTAATCGCGGGGTAGTCAACCTTTTTTGATTTGGCCAAGTATTCATCGCTTCCCTCCCTACCACTCTTGAAACTTACGAGTCGGGCGATCAAATCCCGCCTCATGCTCCTCCAAGCCTCCTGGTGTAAGCACCCGATCCTTTGTAGACACACCCCATGGATCATGTGAGTTAGCATATCATGCCATGCATGGGTACTAAAAAGGTCACTCATCCCTCGCCCACGACACGACATATTCTGCCTTCCCCCCCGGCGTGCTTGCAGTAATGTTGGGTGGTACATGATCGAGCTGCCCAACGAGACCTCACCAGTCCACACCAGACAATACCAGACGAATGATAGCACTGGCGAAAACTCGGAGGAGGGAGAAAGTTATCCAAATAATTCAAGATATAGTTCCGGAGTAGGCAAAAGAGATGCTCCTCCTGACCTAACACGCCGTAGTACCCCACGGGGTGCCAATCTGACTTCGCGACCAATCGATGAAGATCGGTACATAATCGAAAACCGAACGCGCAACGGAGGATGAACGGCGATCATTACCCCGGGCCTGGCCAACGGCGCCAAGTGCTCTCATAGCGAGGCACGACCAAGGCCACACACAGCGCCAGGGCAACACCCCACCAACAGCATGCGTGCAATTTTTTCCCGGTGACAGCCGTACGACGTAAGAGCTTCATTGCATGTACTCAGAGCTGACGAGACGCTTGGAAACTCACAGTCTTGGATGACTTCTCACGCTGCCTCGAAAACTCATCGGAGGTCGGCGAAACAGCCAGAAATTGCTCTCACGAACGCTTTATGCGCAGCGGGAATCACGGGTAATACCTGCAGGGAGGGTCGACTTCATTCGTCCCGCCTCCAAGCAAGGGGACCACATCAAACCCGATCGCGAACGTAGGCGGCTGCACGAATGAACGGAAATGGGCTTCCACAAGGACACTCACAGCAGCCGCACCAAAACAAAATTGTGGGGAAAAAAAAGAGCCACGTGTGTGAAAAACAGACCCAAGTGAACTGAATGGTTATGACTCAAGTGAACTGGATGATTCATGCTTACCCCCGCAACGACCTAAAGTGGTGTTCATCCGCGTAAATGGTTCCCTCGCGCAAATTGTGACGGCGTACTTCCACCGGTTGAACCGGTTGTTTCAACCCACCTATTGTTTTACTTCCACGATTTACGCAATATTCGCAGTTGCGCATCACCAAACGCCGTTCGTCTGCTCCGACAGGAAGGGAATACTGTACCACGCAATCGATTAACCAAGATAACCAAGAAATCAGGTTCATTTGGAGGCAAAGATATAATAAGCGGACACGTCCCGATAGGAAAATAATGTTGTCCCTGAAGGAAATGACACATGCACGATTCCTGCACAAAACCCGAGCAGCTATAGTGCAGCTACCATGGGCCACAACGGTCACCGACCAGGTTCACGCCATGAAGCAAGCTGCGATAGAGTGCGGTACGTGATCGTTTTCCTATTCTACAACCAGCAGCACAGGAGAGCAGGTACCCGAACAAGGGCGGCACGGATCCCAACGTGACAGCAAGTGGGCCACCACGGCATATCAAATCTACCGCACACCACATTAACAACTTCGGTACAAGGCCCTGACGCCATCACCATGGCACTCGGGAGGAGCTAAGACGTTGACGGGGTTCAGCAATGCCACAAAGGTCCCCCGCACTACACACACTCCCGGGGAATCAGCGTCACAAAACCTCAACCGACAACGAATGGGCGAAGTTCTTCACCACCCCAAACGGCGAAAGGCACAACGCAGCGTGTGCCTGCCACGCCGCTGACCCCCTCTTCCAGACGCAATCGTCAGATGCATGTCGGGGGGGACGCCCTGAAAGTTGCTGCAGAGACGAGCAGCCATCCCATAACCGTTCGCCAGTCACATGGGGGAGGGGGCACATACAAGCGTTATTACCGGGTATGCAGTTGCCTACGGTTGGCACGGTGTTCTCCGCTCGGCGATGGATCGTTTCTTCTTGTTCGGAGATCTGGAGGACCCTATTGTGCCACCAGGGTCGTCCGAAGCATCTGGGGCCAAGCGTGAGACTATCCTCCGTTGCTTCGACCCGATTGACGCTGCCGGCGGCCCCAACGGGGACCCCGAAGCCGCGGTCGTTTCGACGCCAGCCGTGGTGGTTGTGGCGACAGCAGCGGTCGTGGCGACAGGTGCCGCGGCGGAACTATTCGTTGCCGTCACCCTGCTCGTGGTCGTTAGCCTAACTTCGCTGTACGCCAACGCAGCGAAGACGTCCTTGCAGTTGCCGCGCTGCCAAGGAGAGCAAGGAGGAGGAGAGCAAGGCAGCAGGTAAGTAACCCCCCGGGGGACACGAGGGGATTTTTGGTTTGGGTTCTTTTGGATGCGCATCGCCTTGGTTATTCCCGGTTCACGTGTGGTGTCATGTGAACTGGAGCTCGAAACATCCATGCAGCCGGAAGATAGTCGAACATCAATCGCACACGAGATCGTCCAAAAACAAAGAAGGAAATGCGTCTTGTACAAACACCGGTGTCTTGTACAAACACCGCCAATTGTCATGAAAAAGAAAGTCGGGGGGCGGGGGCGGGG